>VWZW01007479.1:2132096-2237526 GCA_013397115.1 Edolisoma coerulescens
CCCGGAGCCGCGGGCCGCGCCGGAGCGGGGAGGCCGCGAACTGCGCACTCAGAAGGCATCGCCCCCGTCGGGGTGCGGGAGCGCCCCGCTGGCTGCCCCGGCCCCACAGGATCTGCCTGGCCGCCGGGGGGCTGCCCGCTCCCTTCCTCCGTCCGTCCTTCCCTGGCTCTCCCCCGTGACCGCGGCCCCCGCATGGCCAGGGCGCCTCGGTGGCTGCCCCAGCCTTTCCGTCCCGCCCCGGCGGCTCTCAGACCTCGGGCCCGACCTCCCGCCGCCCCACAGCCCTCGCTGTGCTCCCCTCGGCCCCGGGACTGCCCACCCCAGCCGTCCCAGGCCCTGCTCGTCCCACGCCTCTGCTGTCTTTTTTCCCTATGAGCTTTTGTCCGTAACCTCACCGGGCACTGTTTTGGGGTGTTCACCTGCTCTCTGTCCTCCCTGTCCTTTTCTATGCTGCTACCCTGTTGTATCCCAGCCATCCCCATAGCCCTAGTGATACTTAGGTCTGTCTAGAAGCTTTTTGTCTATACCGAGAGAAATTCCCTAGTGCCCCGACTACCATCGTGGCTGGGGGATATTTGCCACAACTCATCTTTGTCACCTTCTCTAGGTTTCTCTCACTCTCAAGGACTGTGCACCAGGCTTCCCCTTGTTGCCACCTACTGTTGTGGCCTTACCAGAGAAGGTGCCCCCTGTAACCTTTTGTTTGTCTGTGTATTTATTGTCTCTATCCAGGTGACTAGCCCTGCATTTTTTATTGTTTCAAATAACCAGCTCATTTGTTTCCCAGTAACTTTGCCACTGAAAACTAACTGTGTCCTGATTGGGATCCTTTCCCCATCCTTCTTGTTTCCTCTTGAAGTTATATTCCAGCATTGTCATTATCCTTCTGTTACCTTTCCCCTTCCAGTTTTCTTCTTCCCAGTAACCATTTCCTTCTTCATGTTTTTTTGCCCTTCTGATCTTACTTTCCTGTCATTAAAACCTTCCTTGTGATCTCACCTAATACTCTTTTCTTTCCACATACTCCTTTCCTTTCATACTCCTTTCCATTCATAGATTCATGTGCTATCTCCCCCACTTTGTATTTAAATCCTCTAGCTATGCCTTTGAGGAGAAAGGAATTTTACCCGAGGTTATCTGTATACTTGTGTTCTGGTTTCAGCTGGGGTAGAATTAAGCACTGAAGGGGCAGAGATGACTTACTTGTTTTACATTATTTTGTTTTGGTTTTTTACTGACTTCCTCAGCAATCTTTCCCTTGGTATATGTGTTCATATGTAATCATATACTTCAGCTCTAATACGCACACATACCCTGATGCTACTCAGGGAGAAAACACTCTGTATTGGAAAAATTTTGGCAGGACTGGGAAGAATGGTCCACGTGGGCCAGAAATATCTAGTGGCTGCATAACTTGAATTAGGCCAAATAATGTTTGTAATACCATATTGTGAATTGGTACTTTGTTGATATGGAGTGTATTAGGAATGCCTCCTCTTTGGGGAAGTAGTAAGATACCATACAGGTATCACAGTATGTAGTTTTTACTTACAATGAACTGCTGTAATGTTGTGTGTTGATGGTTAGGTGTCCATGTGGCATCAGCACTTTGTGTTTCTGATGGTGATTTAACCAGAAAGAAGTCTTTTCCCTGTGCTTTGTAACTTCTTGTTTTCAGTATTTGTTGTCCAACCTCTTATTTTGTGTCTTTCTTAGTTGCTTCGGTTCTTAAGATTGGTTACATTTCACAGTCACCTCACGACCACATATTTGAGGTGCAGGTGAAACACTGGGCATACTTGTCCCATGGAGGCATGGTGAACACGTTTGATCTCGGGAGTAATTTGTACACCTAGCTCTAGAATCCCAGTTCAGTGCCTTGCTTTAACAATGTCTCTGGAGGAAACCTTCCACTGCCTATCCAGGGGTCATGTAGAAAACAGTGTCTTCGTTTGGGCACCTAAATTAGGCATATGCATTCTGCTCCTTGGCTGACAAAATAGTGGTGCTGGTTTAGCAAAATGATTCTTCTTCCACCTTACTCCTTTGTACACTGGTTTGAACTGGCCTTAAAACTTGGGCCTGTTACTGGAACTGTCGGCATGAGACAATCGCATTGCTTTAATTTAAATAACTTAAATTCATTTAAGCTAAATGGATGCACACCCTTATTTGGATACTGCTTTGGGGGTGCCTGTTTTTTGATTTAGCTTGTTCTTAGTCTTGGTGCAAGCTCTTGGGTTTTAGCTGTGTTATTATGAAAGCAATACTGAGTCCTTTGAGAAAGTTCTCAGATACTCAGCTTAAAAAATGTTATCCTACAACTTATATGTTAAGATCTCTTGAGTACTGATTTTCATCTGTTGTGTTTCTTAGGTAGTGCCTAGTTTGTGTAGTTACAATTATTTCAGTCGGGCCCACTTAATGGTGAGTCATATCTCAGGTGCCAGTGGTTGTATGAATTGGGAATACCTGGAATCTTCTGTCTTGCCACTGAAGTTTGATTTTTTTAATTAATCAAAAACCCCACGAAGTTCTAGTGAATGAAACAGCTTTAAACATGTTCCACTTGCACTTACACCACTCTCAACATCAAAAATTTGTGAACGTGAAGTGAGGGATTTCCTAGTAAAACGTTGTCAGTGTGTTACCAACTCTGCTGTTGTATTTCCCATGCTGTCCAACAGGGTCTGTGCATCAGAAGGAAAACAGGGCAGATGTCCCACTTGGATGGGATATCAGGAGAATGTGTACAGGCAGTCATAGCAGCCTGCAGGTTGATACAGTCTTCCTGCTGCACAGACCTGGAAGAAAAAAGTGTGGAAAACTTGGCCTTGGAAGTTCTGCATGTGCTTCAGGAATGCATGATCTCATTTTCAACAGAATACTTAGGTGCTAGCATGTTTTTTCGGTAAGAGTACGCTAATGGAAAAATTTTAGTTACTGTATTTTTCAAGCTTATCTCCATGTAAAGAAGTGGTTCTTGGAACCAACATTTAGAGGTCCAGGTACAAATTATAATCTATACAGCATGCAAACTTAAACTACTATTTTTTTGGTTTGTTATGGAGAGCATTGAGTTTCCCTTGCTTGATAAAGGAGAATTTTCAGTAAGAAAATGTAATGATTGGAAAATTATAGAGGCATGTTGAGCTTGTCTACATGAGTAACTTGCTGTTTTATTATAAGAGTTGTAGGTTTTTCAGTAGAAGAACTACTAGAACAAGAACAGATTGACTGTTCATGTTTCTACAGCACTGCAGTCCAGACCTGGTACAGACATGACTAAATTACTTGGTAATAAAATTGTTTTGAGCTGATGTGCCCTGCTGCAGTGCTGTAATTTGTAGCCTTTAATGTAACCACACAGATAGAATGTTGTCAGATTTAAACACTCATTGCATTATCCCAGATTCTGCAAAGAGCACTGGTTTAGGAAATAATGTGTCCCGGTAGGTAGTTTTCTGTCAGTTTTCCTTTCACACATAGAACCTCTGATGTCACAAGAGTGAACCTCTTCCTGTTGCTGCCTTACCTCTTCTTATAAATGATATAAGTCAAAATCAAATACATATTTTTTTTTACTAAACCAAACATTGATTATATTCCACTTTATTTAACATAGTGTTTTTCAAATCCTTCTTTATCTGTGAACCTTAGAAAAATGCATATAGGCTACTGTGAAAATAAGAAAATAGTAATTCCATTTTGCACTTCAGGAAATGTGTATAGAGTACTATGTAAATTTTTGCCAGAGTTGGAGTCTCTTTCTCTCCAAAATTGCACTACTTTCTTTGCCAGTTATATCCTGAAGTTGTAAAAAGAAACAGGTGTTTCTCTCCCTCTCTTCTGCTCTCAAGTGACCCTGCCTGGAGCACTCTGAGGCACACAGCACAAGAAAGACATGCACCTATTGGAGCAGATCCAGAGGAGGGCCAAAAAAGTGATCAGAGTGATGGAACACCTTTCCTATAGCTGAGAGAGTTGGGGTTGTTCAGCCTGGAGAAGAGAAGGTTCCAGGGAGACCTTACTGAGGCTTTTCATTCACTATGTAAAGGGGGATTATGAGAAAGATGGAGAGAGACATTTTACCAAGGCCTGTAGTGACAGGACAGAGGACATAAGTTTTACATGGAAAGAGTATGGATTTAGTTTGGATATAAGGAGGGAATTCTTCACTCTGGAGGGTGGTGAGGCACTGGAACAGGTTAACCAGAGAAGTTGTGAATGCCCCATTTCTGGCAGTGTTCAAGCCCAGGTTGGATGGGACTTTGAGCAGCCTGATCTAGTGCAAGGTGTTTGTCTGTGGCAGGGGTATGGTTATTAGGTGATGTTTAAAGGTCCCTTTCAACCCAAATCATTTTATGGTTCTTGAATAAACACTAACTTTGATGTGATGTTCTTCCAAAATCTCAGGAAAAAAACTTATGTTGTCTTCTTTTCTTCCCCTTTGGATTTTTCTGGGTTTAGCTTGGTCTAGTAGGTACAAGACATTGCTTGACAGCAGGACTAAGAATAAAGGACTAAGAAAATATATTTTCTCTGACATCTTTGTAGTTATGCACTGGATTTGAATATCACTTTGATACCATTGACTTCTGGGTTGGTTTTTTTTTTTTTTCAATTAGAAATACCTAAAGGTGATATAAAATTCTCTTGTCTTTGGATTTCATTAGATTTGCTCTAGTTTATGTTGCCATATGTCTCAAGCTTGGTGTTTCTGTGAAGAAGAAATGGATTTACATGTAGGATGGTGAGGATCATGATGATGGAAAGTTTTTGCAGTGCAGGGAGCTTCTCACTCTGCTCTGGTAATGTGTTTATCTTTTGAAGACACGCACATGCTTCTCCCATTTTATTGGAGACTCTGGTGGCTTTGCTACTGGGACCCAGATGTATTTGATTCATTAATATACAAGGTAGGCAAAAGTGAAGTTTTTAACCTTAAAGCAGGTACCTACAAGAATTTAGGTTATTAGTAATGCAATTTCAGCCGTAACTGAACTCAGAAACTTCTTGTTTGTATTTTTAATATGCATTTGATGTAACTTGGCTTTTTGTTGCTCTGTGGTTCAGGTTGGACAATATCTTAATGTGGATTAGAGTTCAGAACTAAGGCTGCTTGTGTGACCTTAGTTCACCCTGTTTTGCTCTGTAATTTAAACTTATTTTCCTATGTAAATTTGCAAGCTCCTCTAGTCTCACAGACAGCAGAAACTGTCACTTGGAAGTTTTATCTAAAGTTTGGAGGACTGAATTAGGGGGAAAGATAGGGTTACAGGAAATAGTTCTTGTTTTGTTAGCTGTTAGTCTTTTCATCTTGCTTTTCATGGTAATAATTTCATGGGCAAATGCTTTGCTTTCTTCTGGGTAGCCAAAGGATAAACTTTTCACTGTATAATTGAAAATGCTTTTTTAGAATGTTTGCATTTTCTTAAGAAAATAGGCCGTTCTCTTACTCTCTTTTTTTTCAGAGATAACTTTGGAAAAATTTTGTTATTTCTGAAAGTGTGCCTGTGTTAGGATGCCATCACTAATAGGAGTTGTATGAAATCTAAATTTATATCCTTAAGTAATTGAATTGATTTTGTTAGGTTCTAATGCAGGCTTAGCTTTAAAACTTAATGGTGCAAGCTTAATCAACGAGAAGGAGGATTTAAATGTGGGTCTTAGGGATGTGTGGCAATTTTAACTTTTACAAAATTAAGTTCAGTTGTTTCACTTCTATACCAAGGGTGCCTGCTGCAGTCATTAGAGGTCAAAACTGATTAAAAATGTGTTGAAAATGATACTTAATTTAAGCAGAACTAACTTTTTATGAGGTGTAAATTCTTTGCTCTAAGTTAAGGCTGTTAGAATTCAGATTTCATAGTTGAACCAGAAAAATTACATACGAATCCCCTTCTAAGCTTTAATGAGAAAGTTCTCATTCTTTTTTGGGCTGGCTGTATTCAGGCATCTGGAATGAAATATATGAGAGTTGTACTGTTCATTGCTAACAGTACTTGCAGCATTACACCATAGTAGGAATCAAGATCACTAGCATGTATATCCATGCACTTAATGTAGGCACGATTTAAAAGGAAAATAAGAAAATAAAGAGGGAGCGGCTTTCACAGGTCGTGGTTTTGTCACATGCAGGAAATGAATGTACGTAACTGCTGCAGTCCTTGATTTGCCCATTATTTTTTTGTCACATCAGAATGAAACATTAGTATGAAGGTGAATATGGGAGGAAGATCTTCAGTATTTAAGCTGTGCTCTTGTGGTACATTTGAATGTCTGAAAATATCAGACTGTTTGCAAGATGAATCTGTGTGACCGTCATCTTTATTTATAAATCGAAGTGGCGAACTGGATTGCCTTGATCAGTTGAGCTCTTGCACAAGTAACAAGAGGGAAGAAGCTGTAAAATTAGCAAGCACTTGGGAAGAGATTCCAGCCAGAATTGTTTTTCGTTTGTTAACAACCTGTTAATGTTGTTTTAAAGTCATTGGTAAGAACTGCTGCCTTCCACGAGCATGGAAAAACTCTGTATGGAAATATTATTGCAGGTGAAAATTCCTGTTTGTGTCTTTAACAGGGCAATATCAAAATGTATGTTGTGGTGCACTGAGTGCTGTTATAATGTTGGGGGATTTGTGTTAGGGTTCAGAGGCTTGCCCTGTGTGTTCTGGTGGAGGTCACGCTGTGTCTGAAGCAAACTGTAAGACAATACCAGTGTTTTCTTGGTGGAGCTCAGTAGGATTATGTTTTAGCTTATTAAGTTGGATTTGGTTGAAATTTTGATGTCTGGTAAGATCTTTTGGGAAAGCAGGTATGTGTAAGAATTGTCCTTGCAGGGTCATTAAGGTCTCTAAACTGGCCCAAGGTATTTCAGAGTTTCCAGTCTTCTGTGTTTCTTCTTTCTAAATTGCATTGGATTTGACTTCCTGCTACTGTTGCTTCTTTTTCCTTTTTTTTCTTTTTTTTTTTGCTTTTTCCCTTTCTAAGAAAACAAGGTATATTACTTTGTCTTCTGCTTGGCATGTTGGGTATCTAACAATTTTCATGGCTTGTACTCCCTCATTTTCCTTTTCTGCATCTTCCTGACTGATTCAAGAAGTGCATCTTCATATGCATTGTCCTTCATGGTTTATGTTTATTTGGGTTTCATTGGGCTTCGTTTAGTCTTTTGCTTTCTTGTCTGTTTTTATTTTTGTTTGGGTTTTTTTGACAGGTTGTATCATATATATGATTTAAGCCAGAGAGAAAATGGGAATACTCAAGGCTCTCTGCCTTATTATGGTGGTTTGACCCTGGCTGGATGCCATGTAGCCACCAAAGCCACTCCATCACTCCCTTCAAGTAGACAGGGGAGCAAAAATGCAATGAAAGGCTCATGAGTTAAGACAAGGACAGGGACAGATCTCTCATTGATTACCATCATGGGCAAAACAGACTGGACTTGGGCGAATTAATTGAATTTATTACTAATCAAAATCAGAGCAGGTTAATGAAAAGTAAAACAAATTTTAAAAACACCTTCCCCCCACCTCTCACTCCTTCTCGGGCTCTACCTCCTCCCCACCAGCAGCACAGGGAGACAGGGGCTGAGGTATGGTGAGTTTACCACAGGCTGTTTCTGCCACTGCTCAGGGAGAAGCGTCCTTCCCCTGCTCTGGTGTGGGATCCTCCCATGGGAGACAGTTCTCCATAAATTTATCTTGCATCAGTCCTTCCCATGGGCTGCAGCTCTTCATGGACTGTTTCAATGTGGGTCTCTTTCCACAGGGGTGCAGTCCTTCAGGCACAGCCTGCTCCAATATGAGTTCCCTGTGGGGTCACAAGTCCTGCCAGGAAGCGTCCTCCAGCATGGGCTCCTCTCTCCATGGGTCTGCAGGTCCCTGCCAGGAGCCTCCTCCAGCGAGGGATTCCCGTGGGCTCACAGCCTCCTTTCGGGCATCCACCTGCTCTGACATGGGTCTCCTCCGTGGGCTGCAGGTGGAAATTTGCACCCCTGTGGACTTCCACGGACTGCAAGTGGGTCTCTGCATCCCTGTGGTCCTCCGTGGGCTGCAAGGGCACAGCTGTTTCACCATGGTCTTCACACAGGCTGCAGGGGAATCTCCACTCCAGTGCCTCTTCCTCCACTGACCTTGGTGTCTGCAGAGTTGTTCTTCTCACATATTCTCATTTGTCTCTTCTCTGAGCACAATTACATCTGTGCAATAACTTTTTTTCCCTTCTTAAATACGTACTCAAAGAGATGCTATTGCCATCTCTGGTTGGCACTGCCTTGGCCAGCGGCGGTTTCATCCTGGAGCTGGCTGGCATTGGCTCTGTTGGACTTGGGGGAAGCTACTTCCAGCTTCTCAGAGAAGTCACCCCTGTAGCCCCCCCTGCCACTACCAAAACCTGGTCACACAAATGCACTTCACTTCTGTAAAACTTTCTTCCTTCTCTTCAGTGCACTCATATCTTGACTTACTAATTTCTTTGTTCCTTTCTTACTATCTCTTTGCTCTTTTCATAATCTGCAGCATTCCTTTTTCCAAGGTATAAAAGCTGAGCATAATCAGTGTTTTAAGAAGCTATGAAGCATGTTACTGCAGGCTCAGTTAAAAAATACTGTAAGGTCTGCATCCCATTTGTGACATAGGAATATGCAAGACCTTAGGTTAGAAAGGACATTTCAGTTTGGGAGCAATCTGCAAACCTTGTAGATAAGGATTACTTCATCAACAGCAAAGTGAACTCTCTCTGAAGATGGCCAAGCAAAACTTGAAAAATTTTACCTATATAGTACTTAAAGATGTAGTCCCTTGCACTGTTTTCCAACTTGATGTTGATGCAGTAAAATGACCATGAAACTTCTGTTGTTGGCAGGATTCTAAATATTGACCAAAGTTTACTTTGGCTGGAATTGCAAAAGGGAGAGTTTGCTTGTGTAGAATACAACAGCAAACCTTGTTGAGTCTAGATCCAGCCTTTTGTTTATGAGGCAGCATGTATATGTTGGGGTTTGGTGTGGGTTGTTTGGGGTTTTTTTTGTATTAGCTATGGCATTATTATAGGGAGATAACTGTCAAAAGCTGCTGGAATTGGTCAAGGAAGACAAAGGTAAAGCTGGAAGAAAGAAATAAAGAAAGAATGTTAAAGAGCTGGTAAAAGAATAGGCAAAAAGAAGGGAAAAAGTGGTACACTCCAAGTTTTAGTGTTCTTCTGAGGAATAGTTATTGATATTTTGGAAAAATCCTTGTCCTCAGGCATGCAGATAAACCATGTCAGTTAAAAAGGCTTTCAGTGAACACAATCATAGATAATTTAAGGAAATAAGAAAAGTGTGAAAACTGGAGTTCCAAGTTACTTCCATATATTGTGTTTTAAATTTGAACATACAAGTGAACTTTAGACTCTTTCTAGCTGTGAAGAACATGTCCAGGCTTTGTTTTATTTTTTCAGCTGGCAACTGTATCGTTGGTACATGAAGTAATGTAGGAGTGTATTAATTACAGTAGTTGAGATATCATTGATCAGAGCTGTACAACATGGAGGAGAGGGTGTGGGGAGAACATTGAAGCTCTAAATGAAGTCATCGTTAGGGAGGTACAGTATTAATCACCCAACATTTACACCAGATTTACACAACTTGGTCTTAAATTACTGTCAAATTGCACATACTTGCTTCTGCTCTTTCTCTTTTTTTTTTTTTTAATGCTGCACAGAATTTTTTGCCGCCCAAAGACAACTTTTGGAAGGGAGGAATGCATGCATACATCTCTGCCTTTTCTCATAACGAACTGAATTTAACTTCCTTGAAAATAAGATGAGCTAAAGCTTTTCACACTACATGTAACTCACTGTTTTGTAATAATACAGAGGAACTGAACATTGTAGATTTTGTAATTTATCTCTTAAGTATCTTTATTAAAAAGGGAGAAAAAGTTCTAGTATTTCTCTTCCGGTACTGATTTCTGGAATAACCATTTTTTACAATAGTTGTGGCATTTTGCTGGGGCACAGTGAAAATGACTGCTATAAGCAGATTTTCCAGATGTTGATTAATTACACATTTGTAGCATATTAAGTGCTAAGGACATTATGCTTGTTCCTAGTCTTGCTTTAAGGATTGTGTCATGTGAAATGCATGAACTGTGTACCTAGATTATAGCCTTTGTATTTAGTGACCTAAAATAATTCTGGACAGAAATGTGAGTACTATGTAATGTTGCATGAAGGACCATGGCTCAACTAAGCAATGTTGCAGTTTAGAGCTCATAATGCTAACCTCAACTGAAGTCAAGTAAACACAAAATTAATGTGCAGGTACATGGATATGAAAGGTGTCTTTGAAATCATAAATTATGAGTGCAAGTGATTATAGGGACAAAACAGAATTATTTCTCTTGTCTCCCTCCATTCCATCAGATAAATATGTGCTGGAATGGAGGTTGCATCCTTTAGGAGTCAAGAGGCATTTTTTTAAACTGGAAAAAATTTCAAAGAAAGGCGAAGAAGTAAAAGGTGAAAACAAACAATTTTTAAATCTCTCCCCACCTTAAATACTTATGTAAGTATATACCTATGTAAGTATGCAAGTATATACTTACGTAAGGCTCCCAGCACTTATATCTAATTAATCATGTAGATTGTATCTTACAGGCTACCTCCACAGCAGTGGAGGGAGGTATATTGTTCTTAGCTCTGTACTTAGCATTTGCATGCCTTTTTCAAAAGATGTTTGCATGATTTCAAGAAGAATCTTAAGCCTGGTTTGTAGGATGGATCATTGGCATTGTCCTATCTCCGAAACTGTGTATGTTTAATAAGAGAGGATATATAAATATTGAATTGGCTACTTCGATTGCAAGAGGGGTTTGGTTTATTTTTTGGTATGTTTTCTAACAAGCCTAATACTGAAGAAATAGGTGTACATTTGGATGGGTATTGCAAGGCAAAAACTTGCCAAATATTTTGATACGGTAATACCTGAGGGTCACTTCAACTATAGCCATTTTGAAATTTATGTCAGCTAAACTAGCATGCAACGTTTTAAGTTGTTTTTAAAATAGTATAAGAACAAGCACACAGCTTGTGCTAGACCAAAGGTAGTGTTTAGTGTGCTTCTGTTTCAGTTTTTTGAAAATAGTTGTGTGCTGTACTGTCAATCAGTATTGAATATCTTGGGTAACCTGAGAAGTCGCCTTGGCTCAGTGCAGAGACTTTGAGGGAGTAAAACTGGTCAGAAACCTTATTGAGTGCTGCTGTTTGATGAGCACAAGAGCATCTGTCGAATTTCTGGGTGAGACTTGCTTGAAATACAGCAACAGGAGAGCAGAATAAAGTAAGTTAGAGGAGTTGGGCTGGAAAAACGGGGAGAAAAGAGTTCAGCAAGAGGAATTTCATCCTGAATTTTTTAGGGAGTGACTGTACTAAATTTAGTCCTTTTTCTTGACTTTTAAAGTCAAAAATTTAACTTTTATTATGCTTTATTCTTTCAGCACAGAGGGCTGATATTTTGCTTTTAGTGGCCATTAAAGTGAGCATGGTCACTGCATCAATTTTTACAAAAGGTACCTGCAGCCACTGTCCAAATGAACTAGTACTGTATTCTTGTTACTGGAGAACTTGCATTTGGTTTTAGAAAATGGATTTGAGGCGGTGTACAGAGGTGAAATTCTGACTTTTAATACACAGACTTGTAAACTTTGGAAACTTCATAATGCTGAAAGTCTTTGAACTTATTTTTAGTGACATTCATTCCACCATAGCTTATTAGCGAAACTTGCTTCTCTTCCCAAATGTGTTTGGGTTTAGTATGATTAAAACCAGTCACTTAAACTCGTGCTATTAGACATGACAAGAATGTTCTCATATTTGAAATTAGACAAAAGATAAAATAAGTCTAGAGATTGTGCCTTTTTACTGCATCTTTAAAACAACGCTATCTGGGCTTTTGCGTCAGCTGGGAAACCTTGCTCTGAACCTGTAAGTTCTTACTGTGCAAGAAGCTGACAAGTTCAAATTATATCTGTAATTACTGAAGTAAACTATCTTGAAATATGTAATTTAGAAATAAGGGGTTGTGAGAGAACAACAGGTGATGCACAGGCCTTGGAGCTGTAAAGCTGAAAGTTGTATTGTGTTAGGATATAAAAATTAGGTACTCGCTCCAGCAGATGGCTTGGGATGCTGAAAATCTGGTGGGGTTTATTATGTTTTTTAGATAAAAGCAGGGTTAACGTTCACATTTTCCTTAAGGCTTCTTCTGGCATACACATCGTTTTCCACAGAGGGGAGCTATCTAAGAAAATACTCTTTATTATTAAATTATGAATAAAAACAAACCCAGTGTTTTCTAATGCAAAGTGTTTCTTTGCATATGAGGTTTATCTATCATGATGTGTGTCCCCAAGTAATGAAAAAAAGGTAGTAACATTTGTTTTAAGTCGTTCAAGGCTGTTTTAAAGTTTTGGCAGAAGTGTTACCTCCTTTTGTTTGGACTGTTTTAATTGCAGTACTTGAGTGCAGGGTTGAAAGATTGGATGGCATTGAGCACTATCATACTGCTGCATCACATTGTGCATATATTGTCTGGAAACAGCAGGGGTAATATTTCTCATGCAAATATAGCTGGTCCTGAAGCTATAATGAAGTCTGGGTTCTCTGGTCCAAAGCTACAGAGTGGGTGTTGCAACTCAGGCAGCTGGTTTTATCCTTGAAGCAGGTTAGCAGCAAGTCTGATCTGTTTGGGCGAGAAAGCGCGGTGATGGTCAGTTCGAGACCAGCTTGTGCATAGTCCTGCCAAGAGCACTTTGCAAGGGAGAGATCTCACTGATTTAAAGGTCATGACTTAATGGTGAGGTTTTAATTCAGGCAGTTGCGCACAGCCTGGGCACTGAGAAATCTGGCTTAGGAACTCTTTCTCCCTCTTTTTAGCAGTTGGGATGTTGGGTGAAGAAATGCAGTGTAACTACTGTGGACTCTATTTGACCTTCAAGAATTGTTTGCCTAGGAAAGGTTTCTTTGAGTGTGAATCAGAATAATAGCACTTCTCACATGAAATAGAATTTCATATGTTTGTGTATAATAACAACTGTACTGAGTAACAACTGTAACCAAGTAATAGTCGTGTTACCCCTGCTCTTTCTATATCTTTAATACCATAGTTTAGTTTAACCACTAAGTACGAATAGTTGTTTTCATAAATACGCTTTTGTACTTAAAGTATTCTTATGTATTGAAACTTTACTCCTGTTAATGTATTAATAACTACCTTTCTGTTTTTCTGCACATGAATAAACTGCAAAAAAATTAATAGTAGCTTATAGAATTATTCATCTATTACTCTATTTTCTTCTGTTAAATAGTAATTAACTGGAAGAACATTGTTTGAGCCTAGGGAGTAAGTGAGATGGTACTGTCATTCTGTATTCATGTGTTTAATTGCAAAATTCAAATTGGAAGCCAACCAAAGGATAGTGAAGTAGTGTCAAATGCAGTGGAATTATGACTTACAAAGAATATTTTTATATAGTGGACTGCATGAGAAAATAAAAACCAAAATTAAGTTCTTTTTCATAGCATTGTTTTTAATAGCTACATCCTGACTGAAACAGAGAGGTTTACTTTAAGGGAAGGGAAAATTAAAACAGTGTGAATGAGGAACACCTTGAGTTGAAAAGATTCTGGGAAAAGGTATTATTCATAAATGCACCAGGGTACATAAAAACTAGGAGATGTTTAATTAGAGAAGAGAGTTAAATATTTCCATCATCATCGCGGGGGAAACTCAACATCTGCTGGTTATGCTTTCTGCTAGCTAGCAAGGGGTTGGCCTTTTGTTAGAAACTCTTATACAGCAACAAAGTATTTTGTGTTAGGTACCCCAAAATGTTTTTACACAAATGCACTCTAAGCCCAGGCTGCTTGCTTTTGGCAGATTAATTGGCAAGTGACAATCAGTTAATTCTTACTCGTACTGCCGTTGTCATGGGGTTGCAGATTCAGAACCATGTCTTCTCTTGTTCTATGGAGAGTTCAGATAGTACGAGATTTAAGAAATCAAAGAGTTTCTGCTCTCCTGGATTGTAGACACTGAATTAATTTTCTTGCTTTTACTGCAATGCTGATTTAGGATCATAGTCCAAGACTGTGGGTGTGTAACATGCACAGAGCATTTCCTGCAGTGGAAGTGAGTGGCCACTCGTGGACCTTTGTTCTTCCTGGCTTTTCCTTTGCTCAGTCCTGAAAGTCATCATCAGTAGTACTGCAGCAGGTTTGATTTCCAGAAATTGAAGAAGTTAAATACAAACAAGGTATGATCTAGATTGCTCTTCAGCATTATGATGCATGATTGTCATGTGTCTTTAATAAGTAGCTTGCTGTAATTAGAGAAACAAAAATGACAGGGTTGAATTTTAGGTGTGTGTTTTCTAAGATGTATATTGATTGAATTCTTGTTTTTCCACCTAATTCTCTTAGTAACTGTTACTCCTGTAAAAAGAAAAATAGCTACATAGGCAGTTGAATGTCAGATTAAAATGAGACTATACTTGTTGCTGAGATTGACATAATGAAAATACTTCTTGGTGTTTTTACTTAGAGCTTGAGATTTAAATGTGTATGGGTGATAGGAAAGCAAAGGACTATGAGGAGTGGTAATTTCTGTGTTACCACAGTAAGACAGTCATTGACTGAAAAGAATGAAAAATGTCTCGGTCTCAGCTGGTCTTTTTAGGGTCCAGGAGAAAAGGCAGAAGAGATCTTCAAATAATTGGGTGGGGGTCAGGGCAGGTATGTGAATACTTAATCTTCAAAACTCTGTGAAACCTGGAGTAGAACATGGAATAGCCTAGAAGTGGCTATGACAAAGCACCTGTGACTTAACTGTAGGTCCTGAAGGAATATGTTTTATTTTCTGCTGCTCAGAGGTCAAGAACAAATAATAGGATTTATCTGGTCTCAGCCTATACTGTTCTTGGAATTATGGAAGGGTTCATATGAGCTTTGGGTGACAGGTTTATCATAAAGCTGTATTGTCTGTAGAAAAATGGAAAACCATAATGTTTCACTGTGGTTTGAGTATTCCAGTCAATGAGCTCTAGTATGCAGAATGACAGAGTGGTTTGGGCTGGAAGGGATCATCTAGTCCAGTCTCCTCATCTTGGGTAGGGACACCTTCTGCTAGATCAGGTTTGAACAGGTTGTTCAAAGCTCCTTTCAGCATGACCTTAAACACTGCCAGCATCAGGCATCCGCAGCTTCTCTGGGCAACCTGTTCCAGTCTCACCACCACCCTCACAATAAGAATTTCTTCTTTATATCCACTGTAAAGCTACCCTGTGTTAATTTAAAACCATTCTCTTGTCACTACAGTTGCTAGTAAAAAGTCTTTCTCCATCTTTCTTATAAGCTCCCTATATGGGGAGACTGCAGTAAGATTAAGTTGGTCCCAACTTAGTACAACTCTCTTATTTGTGGGCTAATTTTTTACATTGACTTTTTTTTATATATTCTTAATTTTGTTGCTATGGACGATAAGACATATTAAAATTGCAAGAATTTTTTTATGGACTTGTGTAAAAATGGATCTTCTCTGCTTGATGTTTTCAGTGGACCTTTTCAGGTGACTGTGTTCCTTCTCCGTTGTATCCCGAGGCTGATGAATGGTAGCCATCTTTTCACTATGTCCTGAACTTTGTGCACTTAAAACTCATGGGAGTAGTGCATTTTCTTACTTTCTGATTGTTGCATTCACAATTTGTTCAATATTTATTCTGTGTACTCCTATTAGTAGTTCTTTCTTCCCACCATTATTGACTGCACGTTCTCTTGCTGGTAAAATGACATTGAAGGAAGTGGTGTTCTACTTAGCAAAGAAATTAATGTAAGCATATGCTTGCCAGATAGAAAAGTTCTCTGCTTCCAAAATGCCTTGGCCTTTCAGGTTACTTGTAATAGAATCTCAAGTCTGGAAGAGTTACTGATAACTGAAGAAAAAGTTATTTGTAGTATCTTCTGGTTAATCTTTGATATCCATCAGGATGTTTGTTAAACAATGCGCTACCACAGAACCCAGAGTTGCTCACAAGTACTGGAGTTTTACTGTTGAATGGGAAGGAAACACTTGTTGGTAAATGGTGTCTGCTGCTTGGAAAGCTTTTTTTTTTTTTGTTAGCATTAGGGTTTTGTTGTCAGCTGCACTGATCTAAGTACCTCCAGCCTTTGGATAGCTCTGGGTGCTAACTGTCTCATTTTGTAATGAATTGCTGAATTGCAAAATTACGTTCCTTGGTTTTGGTATTTCTCATCTGTGTAAATGACAGTATTTCAATGAAATAATAATGAAGTAATTATCTTCAGTGTGGATTAATTTGGACTGTCATATAACATGTATGTTTTCTTTTCCTGTTGCAGGTTATCTTCCTGGGAAACATCACATTTTGTGTGTAAAGAATATCTCGCTGAGTTGCTGCAACCGAGTTTAGAATGTTACTTGACTTGTGATTCTAATGGAGGAATAACAAGATCTCAGGCTGCTGCACTGGAAGACTTTACAGGAAATACAAAATGTCATCGAATAGGAGTCAGAACCCGCATGGACTTAAACAGATTGGTCTTGACCAGATATGGGATGACCTAAGAGCTGGAATTCAACAGGTTTACACCAGACAAAGTATGGCGAAATCCAGATACATGGAACTCTACACGTATCCTAGTGCCTATGGCAGTTAGTACTTTCACTGCTAGTAGATTAGAGATAGCTTTTTACTTTTTTAGACACAAAATTGCTTCATAACTATTTCACTTAACGTTTTTTAAGAATACATGGTTTTATTTTGAAGATTGGCCTTTTCTGTTTAATATTACTGGCAAGTAGCAGGAATATTCTGTTGGGAAAACTGACTTCCATAATTATTAAGGCTACCTCTGTATTTCAGGTTTGAGTACTATTATCTTTAATAGAGCATGTGTTTAAAGAGATTTTATTAATAGTCATATTTTGAGTCCACAATGCACATAAAGAAAACAGAAATTCTTTTTTCTTTTTTCTGTTAGTCTCTTGCGGTATGCTTCAGGTCTTACTGATAATCATGTCTAGCTACCTGGAAAATTCTTCAGTTGTCATTCTCTAAGTAATACTTTACTCTTGTCTTGATTGTGTAATTTTCCAGCTGGAGTGAGAATGTCTCCAGTGGATTTTGCTTTAATGCCTAGCTTGCATTGGAGAGCTATTTTCCAGCATCTCCCCATTCTGGGTGTTGTTATAAGACGCTGAAAGGGGATTAACCTCCTTGTAGAAGTGTGCTGAGGTACTGTTTGGAAGATTGTAGGAAACTTTGTTTCTGTTGGATAGAGTATGAGGAGTTTTTAAAACTAATTTGAAGGAGAAATGTGTCTCTTGTTGTACTATAGCTTCGGTGTTTGATTTTAGGACTTTATTTAGAAAGGAAATTCTTTTATATTCCACCTATAAGGTGGCATGTAAATAGATTCGATGACCTTGTTTTGCATCTTTTGTTCTGCTGACTCTTGTAACCTTGTATTGCTCAGTAGAGTCAGCACCGCTTAAGAAGGTGGTGGTCTACACACTTTGCTGTACATATGATAGAAGAAATGATGACTGAATACATTTCCTGTCTTTAAGTAGTTCTGCTATTTTTCTCTATCAATATTTAGAGTTGGGTTTTTTTAATGAAGTTATTATTCTGGTATGTGAACTAATGTCTACAGCTGTTGCTGGCACTGATTTGGAATTACAGCATATAAAATTTTAGTCTGTTAATTT
This sequence comes from Edolisoma coerulescens, assembly GCA_013397115.1. NCBI lineage: Eukaryota > Metazoa > Chordata > Aves > Passeriformes > Campephagidae > Edolisoma > Edolisoma coerulescens. The sequence goes on from VWZW01007479.1 coordinate 2,149,870, forward strand.
TTTTGAAAGGACAGAGCTTTTATAAAAGGAGCTTGAAGGCTATAAGCCAGTCAATTCTGTAGTTCCATGGACTTTCTTAGGAGATAGAAAAGTTTTTCTGTACGTGTAATCTCAACATCAATGTGTAATCTTTTCTATCTGTGCCTGCAGAATCCATGCTCTAGGGCATGATGGGAGAAACCCTGAGCAGCCTGCTGAATGTTTCTGGGATACTTCCTTAATAGTGATGGGAAGATGAAATAACATTTGTTTAGGGTCAGAACTTTTTCCTAAGACCTAAAATTAGAGATTTCTTGCAGCTAAGTTCAGTGTTGGTTCTGACTCAGTGAAACAAATCTGCAAAAGTCGAATGTCTGATAGAAATTTGACACACAGTAGAACCTCAGAGTTTTTTCTTCTGAGTGCCTATAATGTATTCTTGTTTGTGAAGTCTATTAAGCAGGGCAGCTGAAGACTAAGTACTGATTTTAATGGTAAAGCACTGACTGTTTCCCTCTCCTCATGTTCTCAAAGATGCTCAGAACAAAGCTGTAAAAGGGATATGCTGTCTGTTAGTTACTCATGTCCTCCTTGTTGCTGCTTCAAGAAGTGGTTGGTTCGAAACTAAGGGCTGTTTTTGTTAAATTCATAAGTTAATCAATTTAGGGGGTAATTTTGGTGGTCGACTTGGATTAATATAATAGTTTGATAACTCAGAATATTTGATACTGGTTAGGCTGAGTATTTAATCTACTATGAAGATAGCAATGCATTTTGGATCCTTATACCAAGTACACATGTTCAAAAGTTGTGCTTTAAAGATTACACCCCTTTCAGAGCAGTAACTGTAACATATTTGCTCAGTCTTTATGTACAGCAAGTAGAGTAGTTTGGTGGACTTTTATTTCAGGAATCATTTTGCTTATCAACCAGCTTATCAACCATCTTAGTTTGGAAAGCAGAACAGCTGCAGTTGAGTTTCAGCTGCAGCTGTAATTGGTCTGAAGATCAGCCCTACTTACGAGAATGTCTTGCCCAATGGACAGTTTAGTTTTTCCTCATCCTCTTTTGTCCTCTTTCTCTCTTCCCACCCCCCCCCTTTTTTTTTTCTTGTCAGGATGTTGCTCCTGAAGTGAGTTTTGTTTCATCCCTCTAATTTATAAGAGGAGAACCATACATACAAGAAAACCTACCTTCAGTCCTATATCTGCTATCAGTTTTTCAATCACAGTTGATTGGAGATGTAGAAGATTTTGCTGTGCCTTGGTCGAGTCCCTCTGGAAAAGAATTAGAATAGTTACGCAATTCAAGCAGTTCAGACCTCTGTCACACCTGCACTCGTTTTCTTTGTTCAGAGCATCTCTTTTTGGGGAACACTAAATTCAATCTCTGAGTACAGGCTGGAGCCTTCATTTCAGTGGGAGCAGAAAGAAGTTGATTATTCCAGGAGTTTTCTAGACCTGAGAATACTGAAGAGGTGAACGAAAAATTTTGTCTCTGAATGGTGGTTACCACGTTCCTCATCTGTACTTTTTGTAATTTAGATTTATTTGTGCTTTTAATTGCAAGGTACCTTTTCCTGTGAGATCAGATGATCATGTGTTTCCTTGTGTGGTTTGTTGTTTTGGTGTTTCATTTTTTTTTCCCCACATGTGAGATTCTTGAAAATGAAATCTGGATGGTTTTTTGTTCCTTACCCAGATATTATGTAATTTCTAGTACTGAAGAGCCTAGTCGTTTCTACAACAGTAATTAACATCATCTGACAACCAGTATTACAGGCTAGCTTAGAATTACATGCCAAGCGTTGACTTTATGCCAAAAACAGAAATAGTCAATAAAATTAACTGGATTTCTAGGAACAGTAGACCTAACAGCGCTACTAATACTGTGAGAGAAGGACCTGTTTACCCTATTTTCCATTTAGTGACAATTAGTTTGGAGGCTGTGAGCCACAGGACTCACTTGTAAAAGTCAATGTTGGTGGTACATGTATACAGAACATCTCCTGGTGGCGTTCAGTCTGTTTGGAGGAAACTTCCAGTTAGTCTGTCCAAGAGAGAACTGTACTTCCGTGTAGCAAGTTCTGAGTTTGTTTTGAATTGTTGGTTGCAAACCTATTACTTGGTTTACTAGAATCATTCTTACTCTACTTATTTATATTGCTGTAAGCCACTTGTCTTTATAGCCACCTCTTCTTAACTCCATTTGGCAGTGATAAAATATTCATACATCTTGTGCTGTTTTCTTGTCTTTTGGCAGAAGGTGATGTTCATTTTTCAAACTAATTGTATGGTGAGCCTGCAGTTTATTTTTCTCAGGCCTCATGGTATGAGAGGTTGAATTGGGCTTTATTTAACATTTGTATTTAAACTCAACAATGGGGAGAATGAAAGGATTTTGTGACTTTTCTTGTTTTATATATCATAAGAAGATGCTCAGGCCAAGTACTGAAATCTTGTCAGAAAACTTTCCTGCACTGTATCAAAGTAGTGTAATTTTTCACAGTGACTTAGACAAAGAGCTGAGTAACTGTCTAAAATACTTATTTTTTTTGTCGAAGCACACATCAACAATTTTCAGATAGCACTGGTGAATGGAAAGATTAGTGGTGTGCTTCTCCTTTGTGTGTATGCAGTGTTTATTTGAAATGCCAAAATTTTGACATAAACTCATGCTTTCACTGCCCTGATTTACAAAACATAATCTGAGAAGCATTTTTAGGGATTCTTTTAAACAATGTAGTTAATTTATGCCCATACAGAACAGGTTAATCTTTTTGTCCAAGTTTAATATTTAAAGAAAATTTGAGAAAAATAAGATGAGTTTAAAAATTCCAAGTGCTATTAATTGCTAAGAAATAAGATTTATATCTACATGAGGATATCTTAAAGTGTTTTAATTGATAAGAGTTTATAATACTGTGGAAGGTGTGGCATGGTTGTTTAATAAAGATATAAATTGCATGTCCAAATTGCAGTGTTCAGATTGGCTTTCAAAGTCTTTCAAATGTTATGTACATAAAAATTACATTGTTGATTTCGGCAGGTTCCTAGAATACATTTGAGTAGTTGATTGGCATCATTATCGTGTAGGTGTTATGTGGAAATTTGAAGAAAATGACTGAATTGCTCAAGTCTGACATCAGTAAATTGGATTTTACAAATGTTTTTCTTATATTATTCCATTATGGGCTATCATTAGTAAATATTTTCCAAATAATTGCTTGAAGTTTGTCAGGGTTAGGTAAAGGCTAGGCTGTTCTGTCACATTTCATTATTTTATGAAAAATCCTTGCTTATTGTGATTCAATTTTGTTTACTTATTTTAACAAAGTGGTGGCTCCTGATTATCCATTGGATCAAATCTAAGTAATTGTACATCACAAAAGGTTACTGTAATCATTTTATAAAATGGGATGTTTTTTCTCACATATTAGCAAGTGATATAGGAAAATACTGTGTTGAACATTAAATAATTAAGTGTAGTATGCTCACACTTTAAAAATACCAGATGACTCAGGATAATCTGTCTGTTCATAAAATAGAAAGTATAAATATATTTAACTTTTTTTTCCTGTGAGTAGATTCAGCACCAGTAGTACATGCTGACCAAGCAGAACCATGAAGCCCTTTTCCTGGCATCCATTTGCCAAGGTCTTTTGTAGTTGTTTCTATTGCAATCTTTTTGCTTGTGGCTTTCACTTGAATTCCTGTATTTTAGTAGGATTTCAGATCAGCAGATGCATATTAAAACTGTGAAAATATTTTATTTTCTAATCACATGAATCTGTTGTTACCAGGCAGCATGGTATGTTCTTGTTTTTTCTTTCTAAAGAGATTATTATGCTCTTTCTGTACAGAAAAGATACTGAGGTGTTAAGGCATTTATTTACATTTCAGACACTGTTCCACTTTCTCTTAAGATTCTGTCACTCTAAGCCATCCTTTCACTTCAATGTCAAATTGTTTATGGTCACTTTGGATACATCAAGGCAGCCTCTTCTGTCTGCTGGTGTTAGTCCTCCTTATATTCAATATCCTATTTCATAGCACTTCTCATGTTCCAGTTAGTGCTTGTGTGAAACATGAAGGTAGAAGTGAATGTGTTTGTTGACATGTTTGAAGGGTACATAATACACTTTTACTTGTGTGGAAAGGTACATATAATTGTATGCATTTGTGTGTTTTTACAAAGATTGCATCTTCAGTTTGAAAGAAGGGCAGAATGTGTTTATATTTGTGCAATCATTTCCTTTCTTTATGCACTCTTCCACAATGATTGCTTGCTGTTCTACTTGCTTTTTATAGTAACCAGTAATATTCTGTTCAAAACCAACCTCTGTCAATGCAAAGAAAGCTAAATTTAAAAGCAACCTCAGTCACGGAGGTTCTTACACTCCCTGACATAAAGACTGTACACTTTGTTTATGCATTTGGCTTTGAAATGTTGTGTTTTCCCTGTAACTCAGTGCTTCTCTGTGATTCTCTTGAGTTTATGCCATGAAGAGGGAAACAAGAAGTTATCTATTAGTCTTCAGATGGTTTTTGCTGAAAGTGTCTCTGATCTCAGACTTGTAGAAATGTGTTTTAGCTGAGGTATGCCTGGGTTTTCATAGCAGCTGCGTGGCTGATGCTGTAGTAGCTCCTCAGTCTCTGCCTCAGCCCTTCTCTGACTAAAATGGTTTGTCTAACATGGAGTGATCTAGTGGAGCAGTTGTATCAAATCTAAAGACTTAAATGTATCAATTAAAACTTAATGGTTTTTTAGCACAAGTGGTGAGTGTGTGGGGCTGGGTACAGGATCTTTATTTTGTTTGTTTGTTTTCTCTGAATTGCTTTGTGGGGGTAACCCTTCTTCCTTACTGGATGATGAACTGAACATACATAAAATCTCTTACTGATACCTCCCTGAGAAGAATGGCAGTTTCTGGGGTTTTTGTTTTACTGCTGCTCCTCACAAAGCTAAAGTGAGTGTTCAGAGTGCTTCTTCTGAAAACTGATGGGTTTTTGACAACCTTATAATTTCAAAAACTCATGCAAAATTCCTTCATCGTTTGATTCACAAAACATTAAAGTCATGTAGGCATGCCCACTTTTCTTAGCAGCTTCTCTTATGTCTGGGGTAATCCAGCCTAGTCTTCTGGATTTCAACAGGAGTTGAATGGCTTTAATTTTGAAGAAAATTTGTAAAGCTGTTCTTTAGTAAATATAATAAGCTGTATTGTTTGTATTAGGAGGGGTTGTACAATAATACTAAGCTTCTATAATCTTCCCTAGCTGTTTTCCTATCAGTATTTTCAGTAACTCTCTATATGATGTTCTTGCATACCTTTACTATAATCTGGGAAAATACAGATTTTTGACAAAAGTGGAGCTAATCTCCATTTAGTCCTGTAGGCCAGCTGTCGAGCACTGAGCATAAAGTTAATTACTGCTTAAGGTCTGTGAAATAGCAAATTTATGCCTAAAACTGATCTTTATAATAAAGAGACTAGAAGTAATGAGAGACAAATTGTGGTTGGAGAGTTGTTCAGCTTGTGTTGTTGTTGTGAGCATCTCTGCACTATAGTTTTGTGTTGTGTTAATTCTGCTTCCCTTTCAGTTCCTATAAGTTTACGTATCTGTTCCTCATGCAGACTTCTTCCAGTTATGTTAATTTTTCATAGCAAAATGGAAAAACTGTGGGGACCCAGCTGTGCTGGTGAAAGGTGAATCAGTTATTACCTCAGCAGAACTGTTTTCTTTTAAAAACTTAAAGACTTGTGCAAAACTGAGTAATTTATACTCATTAGTGTAAAGTCTGAGTGCTTTCTTGTTGTGTGTTGAATTACAAAACTGATAATTTTTCTTATATAACTTCGGTTTGCAGTTGCTCCCAGAGGAAAAAACACCTCTATGGAGTACTTGGGTACTTTTTGAGGGCAGAGGGTAGATTAGAGTTGACCATGATATGCTCAAGCTTGTGTTTTGTTGGCATACTTGCTCAAAAAATTTATGCAGTGCTGCTGAAAGAGCCTGTTTCACTTCCCCTGTGTGCACACAGGACCAAAGGGTCTGGGGACAGGGACAACAGCTGGTTGCAGTGCCAGTTACTTCCCCATTCCACGTGACTGACTGACTGCATGAGCTCCCATGCTACTGGAAACCAGGTGGCAAGTAAGCTCTCCAGCTGGGTTGTGTGTTAGGACCATTGCCTTCAGTGGAAGTGATCTTACACAAAGCCTTAAATTCATTAGGGTGTGGCAGGACGGGATTTTTTTTTTTTTTTCCATTGCCCACCTTTAGAAACTGAGCCAAGGCTGTCAAAAGTAGTCTAAATTATATTGATGACAGAGGTGGTAAAATTAATTTGTCTTTAGCTATTTTTTGTTCTGAAGACTTTTGAAGGAGAATAAAGCTCTGAAAAGGATTTTTCATCTTGAACAACACAATGCTGAATTGTTTTATAAACTTCCTTGCAGTCTTCTACCTCAAATTTTAATTTAGACAAGTAAATTTAATTTCTCCTTCACTGTAGGGAAGGTGTAGAGTTTAGAGGAGATTGATCTTGATCTGTTCCTCCTGTAGGTGGCTTGTCTGCTGGGCCAAATCTGAAGTTCAGCAGCCAGAAGCTTGGGGACCAGCACAGCTTCACTGTGGTTCAAACTTTTCTGTTGATGAATTAACTTCTCTGCTTGTTATGGTATGCAAATTGCTGTACAGAATTGTGCAAATGCCCCCAAAAATGTTTCCTGGTAGCTGTTTGAATATGTATATAGCTTCCAGCATACAAAGCATTGAGGGATTTATTTTGCCTCCTGCAACTAAGAATTCTTTTCATAGCATTCCCCTTGTGATTCTCAGATGGACTGTCATACACTTTGTTGTAAGCAGTGCAAATCTGATTTTGTTTTGAATATGTCAGTCTTTCTGTCAGTGGCTGGCTCTAGCAGATGGGGACACAGATTGTAAACAAAGCGTGCGAGAGCATGCTTTTATGTAGAATATGTCAAAGAGTTACTTACACTTGCAAACTGCCGTCTGCATGGGCAAACTAACTTTAGTTTGGCTTATATGGAACAATGAAACTAGAGCACTTCAGAAGGGCTGTGTTGGACCCTTTGGCTAGCAAATCTCAAGCCAGAATAAAAGGTAAAGATGGGCATTACTGGAATGACTTTTGTTGCAGCTCTGAGGTGATTACTGTCAGGCATGGATAAAAGGTCTCTGTCTCTCAGTGTTTGCTTTACAAGGGATCCTGGGTTTAACAGTAAATGTGTGGTGTTAGAAAAAGGCTTATGTCTTCTAATTTTTTCTTTTTATTTTTCTGAAGGCTGTTGTGATTGTTTGTAGAGATGAATAGAATGTTTTTGTCAGGCAGTACTCTGAAAACTGCAAGAATTACCCTTCATCTGGACAGTCTTCATATTTTCAGGCTTGCTCAAAGCCAGTTGAGATAGGAGAGCTAGGGGAGGAGGGCAGGGCTGTCAGCTGGGTATTTGTGAATCAGCCCTAAATTCCTAGTATCGTGATGGAGAGGTTTTCTGTAAACAGTTTAGAGAAATTTATATATTAGCTATTTTAAAATTAACCTGTGAGGTAAACCCTGCTTTTCTTGTTTGTGGCAAGAAAGTAAGTTGCATATCTAGAAGAAAATTGTTGTGCTGTGTGGTGTTCTTCACTTGAACAGGGAATTCTGAAATCAAATTGTAGATGGTAAAAGTAGCAACAGTGCCAGGGAATTTGAACAAACAAATGACTGGGAGGTGGAAGAAATTAATAATGTCCAGGGAATCAGTGGCTGATAGAGATAAGAGGCTGATTAAAAGTTCAATTGCTTCAATTCAATACAAATAAAGGCTTTATGTTATTGGTTGACATCGTGGGAAATTTAGATATTTGCCACCTGGATGAGGTAACATATAAGAAATAAATGTACACTGTGTATTTTCAAAAAGGATTAATCTTAGGCAAAGGGCATTACTTCTTTGCACAGAAGGCAATGACTTTCTGGACAAACATGTAAATATAGACTGTGAGTAGGCTTTCCTTGCAGTTTGGTGTGAAGACCCTGAGCCTCGCTCCTGGTGGCATGCAGGATACTCTGTTCATTAAACCCAGTTTAAGTGTATGATTTGTCTATGAAGCGTTTTATAAAATTAATTACAAGGAAGGTAACTGGATATTTGGAGACATTTTTCTTCTTGAGCCTTATACTATTTAGAAGCAAGTGTGTTTTAAATGACTGTAATGCATCATATATTTGTGGTTTATAATTCCCTTGGTATGTATTTGTGCTGGTATCTTCCCATTTTATTGTGCTGGACTTTGTAGAGGGAAAGATAAAAGTCAAGTCTCTGCAACATATAAATTTCTTAATTCATGGTGTGCTGTGGAGGAAACCTGTCTAGTGGTTAAATCTGGGTCCACTTGTGTTAAAACACAAGTTAAAACCAAATTAAACCTTCTGGGTTAGTTAATACAGTGTTTTCTAACAAAGGATGTGACTCAAAAGCCTGTCCTTGGACTGTCAGTAGAAGAGTGAATGCTCAATAGCTTCATTCCTGTTAGCTGATTGTTGTCTGTGTGAGTCATTAGGGTGATTTTTGTTGTCAGATCTGAGCCCTCCTCAAGTTCAATTTGGGTGGTACCTAGCTAGTTTATTTTTCATGCTTGTGGAATGCAGCTGCTTTAAGGATGCCACCTTATTTGAAGTGTTTGGGATGATGTGACTTCCACTTACTACTTTGGAAGAATTTCTGAATATTTGAATTTTTTAGATCAGAAAACAGAATGTGTTCTTGAAATGTTACGTTAACAGTTAACAGCAAGTCTTCCAGGCTGTAGTAGTATAAGAGGAAGAAATATTGCTGCCGCTTGCTAGGGTCGTCTGCTGCCTCTCTGATACCTGGCTTAAAGATGTGAAGAGCAAACTTCCTGCCCTGGGATGGTTCTCAGATTTTTCAGGTAGACAGCAGTGAAATTGCAACAAGAAGTCGGAAGGTAATCAAGAGACGCTTCAGGGACTTGGGATGACTGGTTAAGAAATCAGAAGCACAAGTAGTTTTCTCCTTTCTCTTTCCAGTTGCAAGGAATGATGAGGGAAGAAACAGGAAGAGCTGGCAGATCAATACTTGGCTCCGAGCCTGCTGTCACTAGCAGATTTTTTTTTTTTTTTTGGTCATGGGTTGGTTTATGTGACACCAGGCCTGCTGGTGACAGACAGGGTACACCTGTCTCAAAAAGGGAAAAGTATCTTTGCTGAGGAGTTACCAGGTCTTCTAGACAGAGCTTTAAACTAGATTTGAAAAGGGAAAGGGATAAAACCACGGGGCAGCATTCCGATGTTTGAGGGATGGTGTGCTAGTGAGGTCCTTCAATCTGACATCCCAGTGGAGGTAGGGGAGGGAGATCCATGTGGCAGCGAAGACAAAGGGGTCACTGATATGTTAGAAACCACAGAATTGTCTGGTCACACAGGAATTAGGGCTTCTAGCCCAAGCAAGAGGTGGTGGGATCAACAGCCCAACCAAGTGCATCTGTATGAATGCAGGCAGCCAGTCACAAGCCTTCTTCCCCAGGGCTCAGTGCTGGAGCCGCTTCTGTTAAATCTCTTCATCGATGACTGAGACAAGGGGATCAAGTGCTCCCTCAGTGAGTTCACAGAGGGCACCGAGTTGGGTGAGAGTGCTGATCTGCTGGAGTGTGGGAAGGCTCTGCAGAGGGATCCGAAGAGGCTGGACCAGTGAGCTGAGGCTCGTGGTATGAGGTTCAGCAAGGTGAGGTGCTGGGTCCTGCCCTTCAACCACAACAACCCCAGGCAATGCTGCCGGTTGGGGGAAGCGTGGCTGGAAAGCTGCCCCATGGAAAAGGGTGCTTTCCCATGGACCCGGAGGTGCTGTTTGACAGCTGTCTGAATGTGAGCCAGTGTGTGCCCAGGTGGCCAAGAAGGCCAACAGCATCCTGGCCTGCATCAGCAATAGTGTGGCCAGCAGGACCAGAGAAGTGATGGTTCTGCTATACTCAGCACTGATGAGGCTGCACCTTGAATCCTGTGTCCAGTTCTGGGCCCCTCACACCAGGAAAGACATTGAGGTGCTGGAGCATGTCCAGAGAAGGGCAAAGGAGCTGGTGAAGGGTCTGGAGCACAAGGCTGATTAGGAGCTTCTGACGGAGCTGGGGCTGTTTAGCCTGGAGAAAAGGAGGCTTAGGGGGGACCTCATTGCTCTCTGCAACTGCCTGAAAGGAGGTCGTAGCCTGCTGGGGGTTGGCTCCTCCTCCCATGGAATAAGGTACAGGACAAGAGGAAATGGCCCTAAGTTGCATCGGAGGAGATTGGATATTAGGAAAACTTTCTTTACTATAAGCATTGTCCTGCATTGGAATGATATGCCCAGGTTGGTGGTGGAATTGGTGTCTCTGGAGGTATTTAAAAGACCCTTAGACACGATGATTAAGGAAATGGTTTAGTGCTGGACTTGGTGGTGCTATATTAATGGTTGGACTCACCTTAGAAGTCTTTTCTAATCTAAAAAATTCTCTGACTCTCTGATTTTACACTGAAATTTTGGGATTAACTTGTAGCCTAAAATTAGGTTTTAGTGAATCTCATCTTATGGTGTGCATTTAAATGTGTGTGTGTCTCACCATTACTGCTTTCCAGGTTTGTCCCGTGTGCAAATCTTAAGTGGCCAAATCTTTTATAAATGATGGTGTTTGAAAGAGTGCAGAAATATTCTCTTGTGTTTTCAACTACTCAATGTTGCTTGAGGCTAGTATTGAAATTTCTTTCAGTTCAAATGAAAGCTTATGTATTTGTAGAAGAGCAATATAATAGATCAAATAAATTCCATTTAAATAATTTTATCAGCAAATTCCACTGCTTTGTTTTCTTGGTGGTCTTACTAAGTAAGCGTTAAATAAATTTAATGTTGGGGTCGGTACTTGCAGTGCCCTCTGTGTCAGACTGCACCAGTCTGACACAGTTTTGCTGCAGATAATTCTGCTGAAAATTACTTAATTTTCTTAGCTTTGGTTTGATTTGATGTGGGCTAGTGCATCTTGTAATGCATTTTGTTTAAGTCATTCACAGTTGTATAAATAACAGCTTATTGAAATTAACATTGTTTTTCATTGTATTTTTAATGTCTTAAGGTGGTACAAATGTATTCCTTAACTTTCCTGTCAGTCATGTTTATAACTACTGTACCAGTGTACACCAGTCTAATCAAGCACGGGGAGCTGGAGTACCTCCTTCTAAATCGAAAAAGGGCCAGACACCTGGAGGTGCTCAGTTTGTTGGCTTGGAATTGTACAAACGGCTAAAAGAATTTCTGAAGAACTACTTGACAAATCTCCTTAAGGTAAGATGGGGTATGAGATCGATCTGCACTTGTAGTAATATAAACTGGGGTGAGAAAAGCTGTATCAACCTAGAGGCGTATGCAGCCACTGGAAGTAAACAGAATGATCTTAAAATGTACTTTTGTCTCCATAGCCATTAGAATGTTTTGTTGGTTTTACCTCAGACACACATCAGTCCCTACATTTGTACCTGTGGGCTGCTTTTCCTCTTCAAGCCAAAACAACATTCCTGTGTTTTGTAGAATTAATGTTACATGACATCTTAAGCTGTCCTGTACTTGAGCAAGAATAGCTAGACTTTCCAAGCAATTAACCAGCATATTAGGAATGCTGAAAAAATGCATGCCTATCACGTTGAAAATGCCTGGTGGTAGCCTTTGTTTTAGTTTAGTAAATAAACTACTAATAGAGCTGGATGTTGTCTTGCATCCAGAGGGACAGGGATGTCTTCTGGAGCTTTATCCGTGCTGTGCATTTTTTTCCCAGCCTTTTAATTTCAAAATCTCCTACTGTCTTTGTGCTTTAATAATGTAGAACTAAATGTATTAGCAGTATGTTTCCTGTAAATACATTGCATGGTGTAGATTTATTACACAGTCAGTTTGTGTACCCTTATATATCTTGGTTGTACCCTAAAATTGTGCAACAGTACTGGCAAACTTGTAATTTCAGGATGGTGAAGATTTGATGGATGAGAGTGTGCTGAAATTCTACACTCAACAGTGGGAAGATTATAGGTTTTCAAGCAAAGTATTGAATGGGATATGTGCCTACCTCAATCGACATTGGGTTCGTCGTGAGTGTGATGAAGGTCGTAAAGGAATATATGAAATTTATTCAGTAAGTAGCTTTTTGAAGTGGTGATTCGTCCATTCCATCTGCCACGTTTGCATTATCATCCTGCAGATCACTCCTTGAATCTTGTAGGAGGTTCATAGAAGTTTTGAAGAAGTGGTCAAAGAGGCATTCTCCTTCCTTTCCCTACTCCTACCCCAGTATATCTGTAAAAATTCCAAGGGTCTAAGCCTGTGAGATGTTCAGTCTGCCTTGTATGTTTTGGGACTTCCAGTAGTAGACTGTTGAGGGTTATCTGTTTCTGAATATTTCGTGCTTATAGTGTTACCTGTGTGTCTCAGCGTGGCCTTGTCATCCCACTTAGAATTCAGCCAAGCCTTTCAAACACCAAATGAAGAAGTAAATAGTATTTTTTTTCTGATGACTTCAATACATCTCTACAAATTTTTTAGCATCCAAGCTGCTAAGATTGAGACAACATTTGGTTTTTAGTGTAAGTTATTTTGGTACAGTTCTGAAAGATTGATATGTGATCTTGTTAATTTTTTTTTAATGTAAAGTAATATAAGTAAGAGAAGAACTTCACAGAAATTCTGTATCTTGGATAACTAAAAGGTTTTTTTTTAAATGAAGGATAATTACTGTCCTTACTGGTGAAGCATTAGGAAAGTGCTGTTCTATTTTTCTGCTTCACTAAAATAACTTTGCATATGGTAAAAAACAGTTGGCACCCTTAGTTCCCTTCCTCTTAACTTTACTAGCCTAATGCTATAAGGGACTGTGTCAGCTTGGAAACTGCCAACAAAAAAAGCTGTATGTTCTCAAAGTAACTCATAGTGGGTTTTGTTAGTTTCCAGAGTTGGCAGTGGATCCCCTGGTAGAAAAAGGAAAATCTTAGTAAAGTTAGTAGAAAAGCAGGTTGTAATTTTAGTGTGAAACAATCTCATTGCTTGCAAAATGTGTGTGCCAAAATATAATTTTAAAAGTTCTGATTAGTTAGCATACTACCTCAGCTTTCCTTAAAGGGAGTTACCCTACGTGTGTATGTGTATATGTAAATATTTTCTTTATTCCATCTTTCTTCTCCCTTTTTTTGCTTCTAGCTTGCCTTGGTGACCTGGAGAGACTGCTTATTCAGGCCATTAAATAAGCAGGTATATATATAAATATATTAAAATTATAGTGTTATTTTATAGGGTTAATTTCATATATTGTTAGTAACTGCTTCAAGGAGTTTGGGGGGAGGAGGGGTATGCGCAGACCCAGAAAATAAAATGGAGCCTTCTACTTCTCCTTTGTGATGTTAAAAAAAAGATAAATATTTGAAGGAATAGGCCTTTGTGTGTGTGATTGAACCTTGATACCAAGACTGTTCTATCTCTGCTGAGAGGGCCCTTGGCTTTTTATTTTTTGAAAAAGCTAAGGGGAATCAAATGAAGTAGAAACTTCAGTGGTTACTAAGCTGGGCAGGAATACAGGCTGATGACAGTCATGTCTTAAGGTTTGGGAGTTGAGATTGGATGAGAACAGATAGTGACTGGCTGGGATTTTGGTCTCTCCTAATGTTATTGTGGATTTGTTACATTTACACTGATGCCTGGGAGATTCAGGTCAGACAAATGTTTAAAATTAGTGAATCAGCACAATATAAAACAAGACATTCCATCACAATTTTTAGGTACATGTATGTTGATTTCACTTGTTACCAGTACTTCGCAATGAAGTAGTTGCAGCAGATTATTTGTCCAAAGAACAGGTGATTAGTTCAGCTCTTGCTACAAAGGTTTTTTTTTTAATTTCAGGTATAAAACAAAGAGAAGTTTGTCTCAGAAGATGTTTTTTTGAAATTAAAGAGAAAAAAAGTACTAAGCACTTTAATACCCATATACACCTTGCCACTAATCAGACTGTAATTTTGTTGAATAACTTAAAGGTGTATCATTCTCTGTAGGAACTTTATGTGTTCAGAGCTCTTTAAATGTTGTTCTGAAGGGGCCTGACTTTTCTTGAATATAGAAATATACTCTTAATTAAGTATGGTACTTGATCTACCAGCTGCTTTCTCTGTGCTTGACTTAACTTTTAATCCCTGTTTCCTAAGGTAACAAATGCAGTGTTGAAATTGATTGAAAAGGAAAGAAATGGTGAAACTATCAATACAAGGCTGATCAGTGGAGTTGTACAATCCTATGGTAAATGTGATTTCTTTAAGATTCTATTACTTTCTTAAAAATAAATAAATTTGTATACCCTATCAGAGCCCAGAAGTAACATCCCACCTCCTCGGATGTCCAGTAAAGATTTTTTTTGCAGTAACATAAATGCAGTTATGTGTTGTTTAACTTCACATTTGAACTGACACTTGATACAATAACAGTTGATTATACCGTATTTGTAAAACTTGAGAGTGCAACTGATAGACAAGAGTGTTCATTGCTTACAAATCAGTTATTAAGGAGCTAAATCTGGAAGTGGGGAAGGCGGGTAGTTTTAAAAGTGGAGTGGGATTTTTTTTTCCATTTTGCATAATATTGAGAGCATTGCCATCCAAATTACTGACCAGTTTCATTAATAAAAACAAAAGCACATAATCTGGAACTCTTAAGAGGGGAAAGGAAAGGAGAATTTGAACTAGTTTATGAGATAGTGAAGTTCTCCAAATCGTATAAAATATTTAAGAAATGTATCTAAAAGTGTAGTTCACATTAGTAGTGTCTTGTACTGATAATTTTTTAAATGCAAAATCAATGTACATTTTTAAAAGTGGTGCTGATACAGTCCCAGTTGATCGCTTTCATCTAAGTTAGAAGGAGTGTACTTGTTTGTTTGCAGGATGCCACTTCATGAAAAACAGTTTTTTCATTTCTTGGTTTTTTTTTGTTTGCTTGTGTTTTTTCCTGTAGTGGAGCTGGGGCTGAATGAAGATGATGCATTTGCAAAAGGGCCTACACTAACTGTCTATAAAGAATCCTTTGAATCTCAGTTTCTTGCTGACACAGAGAG
Organism: Edolisoma coerulescens; assembly: GCA_013397115.1. Taxonomy (NCBI): domain Eukaryota; kingdom Metazoa; phylum Chordata; class Aves; order Passeriformes; family Campephagidae; genus Edolisoma; species Edolisoma coerulescens. Next base: position 2,164,992 of record VWZW01007479.1, read on the forward strand.
ATTTTATACACGAGAAAGTACTGAATTCTTGCAACAGAACCCAGTCACAGAGTACATGAAGAAGGTAAATTAGTTAATCTGCTTTGTGATTTTTGTTTGTCTGGATACAAATATTTTTTAGAGGTAGAGGAATATAAATTCTAGGCTTTTATTATCAGTTTCTTAAAATTATGGTTATTTTACAGAAACAGCTAGCTGTTTTTCCCTGTAGTGATTTGCTTCTGTGTTTATCTGGTCTGAAGTTTGTCTCCTTACTGCATTTCAGTGAGTACAGTGAAAGTTTGAAACTTTCTGAACAGGCCAAACAGAAGATTAAGTTAGTATAAATTCAGATTTTGTTAGACTTCAAGACACCAAAATAGTAATTCTGCTTTAATCTCACAAGTTTACCATTCCTGTACAAGGAACAGTGGGTCAATGCATTTATTGAAATACCTTCCTGAGCAAGCTGGCTAAGGAAATACATCATTAATTAGCAGGGCAACTAAGAGCAAGCAGGATAAACATTGACTATTTCTAGCCTGGTTATTGGGTTAGTCTTACTGACCCAGTAAGAGATAGGTCATCTTCCATCTTGGATAAGTGCTGCTTTATATATTTTTTCTTAGGACATTTCTTCACTTTCTGAATTGCTGCTTTTTTATTCCCTTTCAGTTTAGTTAAAAAATAAGAGGGCTTTTTGAGTATGTAATATGCAGATACACATCCCTGCCTGCAGTATTCTTTGTGTAATGCTTTTTACCACAGAACACATCCTTTCTTAACTCTTGGCATTAAAGTCAATGAATTACCCAAAAAGAAAAAGAAGGTGGGAGAAGAAGTCCTAGAAATAACACAGTAAAAGGAATTGTGCCTTTTAGTAGTTCCCCAATAATTACCAGACCAACTGATGTTTACTTTTCTGTTGTTGAATTAATTAGTTTTTGCTACTTCCCTTTCAAGTTCTTGTTTTAACTTTCATCCTAATGTATGTATAAAGAGAGAGTAAGGAAATTTCATTCATTCAGAACCTGAATGACTGGCTCATCCAGACTTCCTTGGTACAGAACGGTAAAAAGCTGTCTGAAGGTCATTGCTATTTCAAGAACTAGAGATTACTGGCAAGTAGAAATAACTTATTAGTACCCCGAACGATCCTCAAGGCTTCAGAAATATACAGAAGAGCAACTCACTTTGCTTGAAGCTGATGTTGAAGATCAAAGCACATACAAAGGTAGCAGACAGCAGGGAAAATGTTCAGCAAGAAAGTGTGTAGCCTTATGTCTCTGCTCAGATTAAGATATTAGAGACATATACAAGCCATTTGGGCACCTCCTTACAGACTGGTGGCTTTAAGATCTTACAAGTAATCTGTTGGAAGCATGAACTGTGAACAGAGTAATCTGCTGTTAGTACACTTACTTGACATTCTCACGGGAGCACTGTACTTTGAGTTCTGTCTGGCAATAAATAGCATTGCAAAATAAAAAGAAACCTTGGAGTACCCTAGTGCACACCAGCATAGCATCACTTAACAGTAGAACTGTGGTAGTGTCTTGTAGAATACTCAATGAAATCTTAACTGGAACTGGGGTTTGTGTATGTAGTTATATAGGCAGACTTACTGAGTTTAGAAGGATTGTGAATTTTTCTTCTCAGACCAGAACTCATGAGTAAAGCTGGCATAGCCTGATATGCTGTAGGGGAAAAAGGTCAGTATTTCTTAAGACCGTCCCTTGAAATGTAGTCTCAAACTGAACTTTTGATCTTTGTAGTTGAAACAAGTGAAGATACTGTTGTGTGAACTAATTATTTTCCCATTGTTTCTGAAATGTGACTTTTAAAGGAAAATGAAGTTATAAGAACACAAAAAAAAGTGAGACTATAAGAAAACGTGAAGTCAGAGTAAATATTTCTTTTCATACAAGAGCTCACAGTCAGAGTAAACTGTTAACATTAAAAGCGAAGGTCTAAGGACATCTTAAGAAGCAGCATTAGAAGCGGCAGAATTTCCTGAGCTACAGAAATACAGAATTGGTTAGGTATAGGATAAGTAGTCCTACCAGCCTGATTCCAGTTTCCAGTGTTCATAAGAAAGATTTGCTGCTATTTGCTCTCAATAAGGAAGTTGATTGTTATTCCTTACTGGTAGGAAACTGGCAAGTACTCTTGGAGCTGGAGCTTATATTCCTTCTCAAACTACTGATTTCATTTCCTATATTTTGATCAGTACTGGTTTAGCTCTAGGAGACAGTAATCCAGGACCATTTCACAAGAGCTAAGTGCAAAATCATTATAGAATGAGTGAAGCTAACAGTGGCTGAGATGATTTAAAGCTGTCTACATATGATGCAGTGTACTTGCAGTGTAACTCTTCCTTTTTTATTGTCTGGAATATGATCTTTCATGCTTACTTGATATTCTGGCATACTACAAAAACAAATTAACCTAATTTCATTTTCTTGGTGACGTTAATTTAAATAATTTGGGCCGATAACAGGACATACACACTTTATCCCTAATAATGTGCTGCTGTTACAGTGGTTTGTAACGCGAATCCTCAACGCTTTTGCAAACAAAATAGAGGTAGTTGTTATGTAAACAATTTCAGTTTTACATTTTGGCATAAGTTCTATTCTTTGAGTGACATTTAGAATTTTAGTTTGCCAGGAAGATACGCATATGTAGCATTTCATATGCCAAATTAAATGCTAGTATAATTTAAATTATTGTAGTTTATTGGGAAGCTTTTCTGTGTAAGAACGTAGATGAGAATATTCAAATAAATTTGTCATGGGCATAATGTTAAATTGCAGTTTCCTGCCTTTTCGTTTTCTGGAGCCATGAAATACATTCATGTTGTCTTAAACTCTAAAACTACCTCTGTAGCTGGAGAGCTTGCTGATTCTAAAACTGCCAGCGTCTCATGTCAGCAGCTTTTTCTTTTTCTGACAGCAGATTTCCATCTGTAAATTTCTTATTCAGAAGCAACAGGAAAACAGTCTTGCTGTGATTCTCTCCCACCATTTAAACAGTATATAATATTTTCATCAACATAAACATCAATTCCAAAAATATATTATGATTCCCAGAAAAATAACTGCTTAAGTAGGTGGTCCATAACACCAAACTAGAGAGAGGTTTACTTGTTGTTTTCTAGAAGAATTTACTGAACAGTCATCTGTTTTCTGCTGTTAGATTCGTGTTCTGCCTTCCCTGCAGGTTTCATGTTTATCTCTGTGTTTCTGTAGGCCGAAGCTCGCCTTCTTGAGGAGCAGCGTAGAGTTCAGGTGTATCTTCATGAGAGCACACAAGATGAGTTAGCACGAAAGTGTGAGCAAGTACTTATCGAAAAACACCTGGAGATATTTCATACAGAGTTTCAGAATTTGTTGGATGCTGACAAAAATGAAGGTAAGGAGGTTCAAACACTGGCTTTAGGCTTAGAGCTGTCCTCCCTGATGATTTGTGAATAATGTAAAATCGGGTGCTTGCTAAATGTCATTTGTTCAGGAATTAGATTAAGAGAGAAGATAGTCACTAAACTGATGGACAAGCAGGTTTTGATGAAATTGGGATAGCTGATGATACTGCTTCAAGGACCCTACCCCAATCCCAGATATCAAGGCAGAACAGCACTAGTTTGATTTCTCTTAACGTGGCTGGAAGAGTTGCAAGAGCACTTGAGCCATCCTTCCAGCAGAAGCTGAAGCTTGTAGGAGAGATGGGAAGTGAAAAACAGACCAGTACTCTTTCCAGCTGTTTTGGTTTAATCCGTGCATCTTCCTGAGTCAGCACTGAGAATTTTAAAATCTAAAGTGTTTAGAAGTATGTATAGAAAATGTTAAAAGAGGAATGGAAGCAAATAAGTAGCTTTTAAAATAGAGTATGTAAAACTCTATATTGCATATAGAACACAAGGAAAAGGTGGAAATGATTATTTGATGAGTTAATTTTAGCTGTGAAAATCATTCTTAAGTGTTGCTAATGGATCAAGTTTATATTGTCATAGAGAATATGTAGGAATAAAGGCTTCTTCAGCACTTCCTCTAAAATAAATGAAGATTATCAGAGTTTAGGTATCTTTAAGGAATTGTCAATTGTGTTGATTTGTATGAGTTTCTTCAGGAGTTAATACAGAGCACAAAATAACAGCCAGAACTAATTCCTGTGGATCATACAGATAAGGATGAATGGTGATTCTGGTTTCCCAGTTGGGGAATTAATTAAATCTGTATCTCAAGTCAGAGTAAGGCTGTTTGGCTGGTATACTGCTCTTAGGAAAGTGGCAGAATGTAGGAGATGCTACTGTTCATTTGAGAGTTTTAAATTCTAGCTATGACTCTGTCTCATTGTATATCAGTCTTGAAATAGCAACTATGAATTATTACTGTAGTAGTCATGTTGATAACTAAGAGATGCTTCAAAATCAAAAAGGGCAATTCAGCGTGATTAGTAGGTCAGAAGTTAGCTGATTCAAATGTAAATAATCTGTACTAGTACTTGAGTCAGATGTTGTTTATGTTTGTAAATATTTACTCCGTAATTGGAAGAGATTTTGATGGGCGTTGATTTGTGAAATGACTTTTTAAATGACTTCTGAAAATTGAAATAGCAATAGAACAAACAAGAAAGTTGTTTTTGAACTCAGGGCGCCTTCACAGACTTTTCTTTTTTCCTGCTACTTTATCAAGTTCATGGGTTATGTGAACCCTTAGTACAATCACTTACCACAGTGGTGGAATTCCATAGGTTTGTCAGGGTAAAAAAGAAAAGAAACATCCTGTGTCTTGGGCACTGTCTAGTTATATATCTTTGGGTTTACTTTTATGTGGGTTATTTCTGAGATTAACTAGACATTTTTTAAAATGCTTGATTTTTTTCTTCTTTTTCAAAATATTTTCTCTTCTGTTACCGAGCTTCACTTATGGAAATTGTAGCAATTGCCTCGCCCTTTTTAAGATTCATGAAGTTTCAAGATTAGAAAATTTATTTTGCGTAATAGTCTGATAATTCACTCGTTAGTCACTGTAATCAGTTCATTCTCAAATTTGTGATATACTAACATAGGCTTTGGTAGACTATCCTAAACTTACAATAAAAGGTTGCTCTTGATTAAAGTACTTACTGCTTTGCTCTTGAAAGTACGCTGGTTTTTGAGGTCCTCTCATGCAAACTATGTTTGAGCATATAGTATTACAGGCCACTCCTGTTGGTGTTCTGTAACTTTTTAATCACATTGTGCAACTAATGTATAAACTGGTTATAAAGATTGTGGGACACATTCCTTATGTGTTACCTACTAACATCAGTGTGATACATGTAGGGAACAATTAGGTTTATTGGGAGTTGTAATGATGTAGGCAGAGCTACCATGCAAATCTTCCATGAGACTTTGTAGCATCTTTTCCTTATTTCACCTAACGCAGACATCCTGGTAGACAAACCTGTGAACCCTTGTTTGTGGGTAGATCTATCAGCTTATTGTATCAATGCATGACGTTATTTTCCTACCTTTTTTCTAAAGTTCTGTAGGGTATTCTTCTGTTCTTATAAAAGTTAACATCAGGTTGCAGTCGTGGTTTTCATAGAGAGAAAAAAAAGTTTTGTTTTCAAATCTGCAAGTTTAAGCTTGACAAAGTTGTAAGGAAAGTGTTATACGGAAACCTAATTGAACTGTAATGTCATCCCTTCAGTATTAGAAGGCATCAAACTCTATGTGTTTTATTTAAGAGTGAGGTAGAGCACCAGCTCATTGATTGCTCTGTTTTTTTTAAATCTGATAATCTGATCTGATAATCCTCTGATGTAATAAATTGCTCACAAGCCCTTCAGAGAAGTCCTTGCACTTCAGAAGAGCTAGATGCAGCTGTCAGCCTTAAGATGGGTTCCACAAGGTAAAATATCCTCCTTAGTTTACAGTAAATAATCTCATTGTTTACTGTTTCACTGGAGTGCCTGTTCAGTGAGGGCAAGATTGCAAGAGGTGACTGGTAGGTTTGTGTACCTGGTTTATGGCCAATTCAAAGTTTGCTTTTTTTTAAAAGAGTTCTGCACTCAGAAAATACAAAGCCTCTGTCCTGTTGAAACTAAATAATAAAAACCAAAACCCTCTTCAGTATTAGAGTTTCCAAAATTGCTAATTGATTTGGAAAGTCTTGGCTGAAAACTGGTGAGATTTTAATATGAAGCCTTAACATATGTGAAATGACATGCGGTTGATTTTTACCTTCATTAGTTCTATTGTAATGCTTTTCAGAACCTCTTTTTTCTTTCAGATACAATTATTTCTGCTGGTAATCAGTTGCTTAATTTTTTTTTTGTAAGAGATGTCTTTTACTGACAGTGCTTTATTGAAGGAAATTTGATTTATAATGTTTGAATTTATCTGCTAAGGTCATATCAATACATAACATTTTGCCTTAAATTTCCAACTGTTACCATTGATGATGCCCAAAGTAAAAGTGTTTATATGCAAAGGGCTACAGGTAGTGTTAGATCTCTGAGAACTGTCCTGTTCAGAAAAAAAATGACAGGGGTCAGCTGGAAAATGTAGTACTTGTAGCACAGCCAGCAGTAACATTAATAACAATCTCGAATTCATGGCAGCACTTCAAAATGTTATTTAAATAAGAGAGGTTTAACACCATTTTTAAATCATTGCTGTGAAAACTAAAAATCAGAAGTAAATTTTCTACCATTCAAATGGTGTTTTTTTTATTCTTGAGATTTGTTGCATTGTGAAGGTAAAAAACAGATCTCAATATAACAGATTGTTTTCTCTTTAACTAGTGTTAGCTTTCCAGGTGAATGCAAAGGTTTGCTGTACTGTATAATTGTTTACTGTCGTTTTTCCTGGCTTTTTACAGGAGCAATTGCATGTGCGTTTTTTGTTGACAATGGGTATTTAGGTCCTATTGACAACTTGTAAATGAGAAATTGAAGTAATAGCCAGTACAGATGGGAGATACTAGCTTTCCTTTTTTTTTTGTCTTTTACAGACTTGGGTCGCATGTATAACCTTGTATCTCGAATCCAGGATGGCCTTGGAGAGCTGAAAAAACTTCTGGAAACCCACATTCATAATCAGGGTCTAGCTGCAATTGAGAAATGTGGAGAAGCTGCACTAAATGCAAGTATCCCATCAAAACAAAACTGTGTGTGGTTGCTGACACTTTTACATTAGAGGACAGTGAATGCTTCCTGATAAAACTTCCAGTTTGCTTGTTTTTCCTCTCACTAATTTAATTTGTAAGGACTGGGCAATTCTCAAATGTTGACAGTAGGCTTAAAATAAAACCTAGATCACTTTCTTACTATTCTTTGAATTTTGAGGGAGTTTCGGGAAGTTTTTTTGATTTTGTTTGGTTTGGGGTAGGGGGGAGTTGTTTGCAGGGAAGAGTGAGTTTCCGTCTGAGTTTTTGCTCTCTGTCAGGATGTCATGCTGCTTGGAAAGCTGGCTGTGTGAATACAGCACCCAGCACTTACAATACAAATGCACCTAACAGTCCACTGTTTCAAGAAGCATTATCTCAAGTCAACTGTATTTTATTCCATTATTTTAAGGAATTCTGACTTGGATGGGACTATCTAGAGAAAGTTTTTGTTGGTTTGAGTTTTTTGATAATGTCTTTATTCTGTTTGGAAAAGCATGAGAAATAGAAGAAGGAACTGAAATGGTTGGACAGGTCACAATATCAGGAGGAGGTCAGGTCTTTGGAAAGGCTGCTTTTTCAATTTTTATCCCATAACTGTAATTTCAAACTTAGTTTTGTATTGATCAGGGTTGCATCTTGGCAGCATGAAGTTGTTTAAATCGTTTGCTGGCCATCTTCTCTGTAGACAATATGATGTTTTCAAGGGGGGAAAAAAGAATGAAACACTGCACAAAGCAAGATCAGGATAGAATATAGATTCTGGTAAATTTTATTTAAAGGGGAATTCAGGAAGCACTTGGACGATGCTCTCAGGCACTGTCAGTGGTAACTATCAGCATGATTCTTAGGGTGGTCCTGTGCAGGGTGAGGGGTTGGACTTTGATGACCCCTGTTGGTCCCTTCCAACTCAGGATACTCTATGATTCTATGATTAACTTCGATTTTTGACAAAGTTCATTTTAACCTCTTGCTGTCCTGAGAAATTCTTGATATAACTTCATACTAAAGCAGTAATCTGTATTGAAGGGTGTTGTTCACTTCTGTTGTTTTAAGTGCATAACTTTTTAGCAGTGTTGATCTTTTATGAATCATAAGGTAATTGTGAAGCAAGTTCAGGCATCTTCAGTTTCATTTGCAGACATCACCTTAAATTTTGAAATCAGATCTGCTCCATGCTTGGCACATCCCCCTAGTGGTCTTCACTCTTGAGGTTTTTTTTTCTGTTCAGGCCTTGAAGACTTTACCAGAAAAAAATGAAAGCTCTTTCTCCAGGAATTATTTCATCTTTCAGAGAGGGGAGACCCAAAATTTTTATGTATTAGTTCTTTTGACTCCAACCATTTACAGAACTCTTCCTGCCTCTGACACTTTTTCTTGTTTCCTCATCTTTCTTTTTTGTTCCATTTCTTATTCCACACACTTGTTGTTCATTTTTATAGCAGTATCTCTGGCTGTTTCCCTTGGGAACCATCCTGCCTTTTCTTTTAATATCCCTCACACCACTGTATTGCTGTTCATCATTGCCTTGTTAGCCCTCTGTCACACTTAGGTAGGATTGATTCTGCCCAACTTCATTTACCTGTACTGTGTCTAAACAGACAATCAGCTGAACAAACGCTTCTCAGTTTCTCTGTAGTCAGTGCAGAGAAATAGTCATACCAGCCTGACTCATCTCACCTATTTTAGATTTTTACTGCAGGAGTTGTGCTCTAGTATCTGTTAACTGTATTAACAAGACTGCTCTTCAGTCAAAAGATTTGCTGCTTTTTGTGCCTTTGGTTTGCTTCTTTTTTTAGTCTTTGTAATCAGTACTTTTCTGAATGTCCTTCAAATCCACTTGCATTGCTTATCTCAGAAGTTCTCAATAATATCAGTTCTTTCTCTTGAGCATGGCATTGGATTGGTGGTCTCTGTAGTCTTATGTCTGTCTTCACTGCAACAGGAAATGTTTTTCAGGATCCTGATAAAACCCTGCCCATATTCTGCCATTTCTTGCCAACAAGACCTTATGATCTCCAAATTGAAGACTTCCAGCCTTTTTAGTCTGTTGTGCAGTAGCTGTCCTGTGTGCCTGATGGTTTACTTGCCCATCATTGTCCCTACACTGACTCCACTCCATCTTTATTGAGAAGCCAAGATCAGTAACTGCACATAGAACTCAGTCTGAGTGCAATAAACTTGATGTTTATTGGCATTTGGCTGCCACTGGGTGTTGTGCAGATAATTTTTAAGAACTGCCAATGGCTGAGGTTTCTGTACTAAGTTTTACCTGTTGGATGTACACCAGTTGCATCCTTACTACAGAGATTCTCCTCTATAGCAGCTGCCATTTTATGGTTGTCCAGCTCTCTCAGGTGTGACTTGAAATAAGTTTAAGTCTTGGAAAATGTTTGCAGTGGTTGAGTAAATATTTTGTTGTATTTTGTACTGTGTTTTTTTTGACACTCTGCACTCTGGTTGCTGTAAATGAAAGCTTGCAGTAACATCAGTCAGTCCTGGACACAGGACCTGAACCAGTCTGGTTATTTCTAATATTTCATGGACTTTCCCCACACAAATTTTCTTGGGCCAGTGAATAGCTCCATTTTGAGGGAAGTAGAGAGCAGAAAGTCAACAGTCTCTCCTTATTGCAGGATCCAAAAATGTATGTACAGACAGTGTTGGATGTCCATAAGAAATACAACGCTTTAGTCATGTCTGCGTTCAACAATGATGCTGGCTTCGTGGCTGCACTAGACAAAGTAAGTGCATGTAGTGGCAGATGCTGGACTTACTTTTTTTTCCATGCAAAATAAAAAAATTTGCCTCCCAAAATTTCACTGTCTTTTGTGATTTATAGGCTTGTGGTCGATTTATAAATAATAATGCAGTGACAAAAATGGCTCAATCATCCAGTAAATCCCCAGAGCTACTGGCACGATACTGTGACTCTTTATTAAAGAAAAGGTATGTCCTCCAAGATGAATGATTATTTCGTGTTGGCTTTTGGTTTAAGATGTTTTAGCCTATGAAGTTTTTTACTGTCTTCAGAAACAGAACTTCACTTTACAAGAAATTAATTGTACCAAATTCTGGATACAAAAATTTCAGTAGGACCGTTCCTGAAGGTTATGTTGTTTACTTTTCTTTGTAAGGAAGAGTGGAGGAAATAAGCAAACTTTTCTTGTCTTATAGGAATCTTAAATTTTGAGTTTTCAGTAAAACAGGAAGGAGGGGTTTTAGGTGGGGCTTTTTACACTGAAAAATTTAAATTGGGTCGTATGTTGTAAAGAGATGCACATTCCCTTTTTCCCTTAAAACGGTTGCTTTCCTCCTGTTGTTTTTTCTACACCTTCTTCCATCTGGGCAGAAATTGAGAAGGACAAAAACTGCTTTCGAACCTCTCATGGTTCATATTTTAATTCAAGGTATTTGGCTTTAAATGATTCAGCAGCTCATACACTGAGTTGGTATCAGCTCAGTTCATACTGGATTGGTGTCAGTTTTGTCCCTGGCAACATTTCTAATTGTTTTGGGACAGGAAAAAAAGCCACCACCAAACGACCCAAAAATGGGAGAACTTGCTCACTTTTCCCTTTCCTATCCCCTCCTTCCTTCAGCAAAGGAATTTTTTTTCTCCTTTACAAATACTGACTTGTGTGCAGGGTAGGTTTGAGTTTTGCCTGGTGGATAAGCATGAGGTGGAGGAACACAATGTGAAACCTGAGCTTTCACCCAGTCAAATCTCAGCTCTGTGAGCTGGTTTCTTCCCACTGTACTATCTAAGATAAGAAATAAGGATAGCATTTAGCAGCAGGAAGAGAGAGGTCCATGTTTAAGCCCATAAATCCTGAGAAGTATCAAGCTACCAAGAAGTCCCAAGCAAGTCATGGTCCAGGATTTCAACCTGTGACAACTGGGAACTTTGGAATTGCTGACAGGTGGAGCAATGAAGTAATCACTTTGTTACATTGTTTCCTCTTTAAAGAGTCTTTGATCCCAGAACAACTTAAATCTGCATTCCTTTATTTCTGAAGTTTCCATATGCATCCATATATTGGTTTAATTCTGCTGGTTTGGGACTGATTAAAAATGCACTTCTTTAACTGCAGCTCAAAGAATCCGGAAGAAGCAGAATTGGAAGATACACTCAATCAAGTGGTAAGATGTCTGTAAATACAGTTCTCTTCTGTTGAAGCTTTGGAAAGTTAATAACATTCAATTGTCACATGAGGCAGATAAGAGAAAAAATTTTTTTTGTATATTTGATTTCATTACTTAGTATTTCAGCTTTTCAGTAATAATCTCTGTGTGGCTTTTTAAAAATTATTTTAGTTTTTTTATTAAAAACCCCTTTACAAGATATTTAAAGTGCCTATATTGAACAATGCTTTTACTTAATCTATATATACATACAAAATATATATAATTTTTACAACATCTTTTTATGTCATTATATATCCACATATATATATAAAATGCTGAACATGTGGAATATACAGTTCTTGTTTTAAAATAGTATCCATATTTAAAGCAAACACACATCACCAGTCCCTTCATCGTCCCCCAAAAAAGCCAAACAAAACCCCCAATCTTAAAAATTTATATGCAAATGAAGCAGCTCCTGCTACAGCTTTTTCAAGACAAATGCTTAAATAGTTTTTCCTTACAAATTATCTTGGCTTTTCCAGATGGTTGTCTTCAAGTACATTGAGGATAAAGACGTGTTTCAAAAATTCTATGCTAAAATGCTGGCAAAGAGACTTGTGCATCAGAACAGTGCTAGTGATGATGCTGAGGCAAGCATGATCTCCAAACTAAAAGTGAGTATTCCGTGACTGCCCCATCACCTACTGCCTTGCAGGTCTTCAGACTGTTTTGGAAAGCATTGAAAAGCATACGTCCTCTCATTTGTTTATTTTATGCACAGGAAAATATACAACCTAGGTCTTTTATTCTGTATTTTTTTTAATCATAGGAACTTCTAGTGCATGTTTGTCTGTTGGAGCTAAGCTTAATTATTCTTAACCAAATGAATGACATGGATTTAATTATTCAAGGGAATGACTACTGAAAAGTTGCTTAATTTCATTAACCCATATTTGTGCAGAGTTAAGCAAAATACAATCTACTCCCCTTTGAGTTCTGTTTTCTTGTATTTTGCCTAATTTTTAGACAAAATTTTCTTCAGTTGTCAGGGACAGTTAAAGCTCGTGTTCCAGTGGGGATCAGCACTTTGAGTTTGGGAAATATGGAACTTTTTACATCTTCGGTTAAGAAAATAAGTTCCAACACTTTGTTATTCTCCTTATCCAATGTCAAAAATGTGTCTTGCTGATGTCTCTGTGCTTTTAAAATACAGCAAGCTTGTGGTTTTGAGTATACCTCCAAGCTGCAGCGGATGTTCCAAGATATTGGTGTAAGCAAGGATTTGAATGAGCAATTTAAAAAGCACCTGACCAATTCAGAACCATTAGATTGTAAGTAATACCTTTACCTAAGTTACTGTTGCATAGCTTAGCTTCCTCTTATTTCTACAGAACCAAATGTGTGAGGGAAATATTTGACTTATTCATGCTGCCACAAGTTAGAGTTAGTGTTCTTCTGACCAAGATAGCTGGTATGTTTAAATTAGTCTTCCAGGTCTATTCTTTGTCTTCTCGTAGCTCTTTATTTCTTTTGTGTGTAGCTTCCTCCTGATTTTGCATCTAATGTTTAGGTATATGACTAAATTAAGTTGAATCCTGTTTTCTCTTTTTTCTCTTTTTTCTCTTTCTTTTTTCTCTTTTTTCTCTTTTTTCTCTTTTTTCTCTTTTTTCTCTTTTTTCTCTTTTTTCTCTTTTTTCTCTTTTTTCTCTTTTTCTCTTTTTCTCTTTTTCTCTTTTTCTCTTTTTCTCTTTTTTTCTTTTTTTCTTTTTTTCTTTTTTTCTTTTTTTCTTTTTTTCTTTTTTTCTTTTTTTCTTTTTTTCTTTTTTTCTTTTTTTCTTTTTTTCTTTTTTTCTTTTTTAATGTTTGATTGGAGAGACATTTTTCTTTGAACAGTTTTGATTTTGAACACAGTGTGGCCTAAGTTTACACTTACGTGAAAGTATTAAGGAAAAAGGTGTGTTGTGTTCCAGGTTGTTAGATGTCCCTATTGCCTTTTTATATATATTTTTTTTTTCTAATTCAAGTATGTTGAACCAAATTCTGTCAAGAACTGATGATTATTTCTTGGATTACAATTAGAGTTGTGTATTGTCAGGCTTAAATTTTGCTTAGTTTTTATATTATTTGTACTTGACTTGACCAAAATGCCTTACAAGTACAGGTGTGAAAGGTCTGTTCTTGCAGTTGTGTACTGTGGAGTGATGATGAACACTTACAATTTTCACACTTGTGTGCTAAAAGAGAAATCCATTGTGGGGATAGAAACAGGGTAATAATATCTCCAAATGAGAGAAAATTGAGTGCCCATAACAGTAAGTCTAAAGCTCTCCAACTGCAGTGACATCTCTCATGAATGGCTTTGGTTTATGGTCTGACAAAAATAAGATAGTGCTTAATGGTTTTTTACCATGTTAGTTTGACCACAAGGCTAGAACCATTTCTGTGTTAGAACTGGGACTGTGTTTAAAGAGGGGGCTGGGAGAAAGTGGGATAATGCAGCTCATCCTCTTCACCTCTCTTTCAGTGGATTTCAGCATCCAAGTGCTGAGTTCTGGATCGTGGCCGTTCCAGCAGTCCTGCACATTTGCTCTGCCCTCTGAGGTGAGGCACTTGCACTTGGTTCATCTGAACATGGAATGATCATGAGAGAAATTTGTTTTACAAGGCTGGTGTCTCCTTCTATTCTGTTGTGTATCCGAGGATTACAAGTGTCTCTGCTATTTGCCTATTTCGCCTGAGAATATTTGGAACAAGATAATTGAGTAAAGGTGGTAGGAGGGAACTGTGTGAAATCCGTGTTTTCATGTCTTTCCCATGAAGAGTCCTAGGTTGATGAATCTTTCTTCAAAATGTTAAACAGCAACTAAAGCAAGTCTTTATTAGTGCATTTTTCTGGGTGTGCTTAATTTAAGAAACTTTTTCATACCATTGCTTCAGCTCTGCCCAGTAAAATCTTTAGGTATTATAATCACTAGTTTTCTGCTGAGTGCTTATCCAGAAGAGACAGGACATGAATATTTAACATGAGAAATAAGTTTAATGCTGTTGCCCGGAGGATGAAGGTGGTTAAAACAAATCACTTTTCTAGCCATGCCTAATGAATCCTAAAAGGAAGAATGAAACTTAAATGCTTGTTTACATTTGTTCTGTTAATGATACTTTAAAGGGGAAACTTGTAACAGAAGGAAATTTTCATCCAGTCTGCTGAATTTGAATAATTCAAGTTTCTGTTTGTGTTATTCAGACAGCATAGTGGTTGAGTGTAATAAGATTTGATGATCCTCTGTTGCTTCCATAGCATGTTCTAGTAATGGTAAATGAAGGAAAACAATTTTATATTTTTATTTATTATTGATGTTTTTATACAGTTAGAACGGAGCTATCAGAGATTTACTGCATTTTATGCCAGTCGTCATAGTGGAAGAAAATTAACGTGGTTGTATCAGCTGTCCAAAGGGGAATTGGTTACCAACTGTTTCAAAAACAGATACACATTACAGGTAAGGACAGGTCATGCCAATAGAAACACTTGCTGATGGTTGTATTCAGAGGACTGGATGCAGCTCATAGAACCTTTATTGTGTGTTTATTTTATTTACTGTACTGATACTAAAGATCTGTGTTTAAAAGAAAATTGACTTATGAAATAGAGCACATTGCCTGTGGTTTAAACAGGTGTTGAACTGCATTTTGTGAAACGACTACAACCTCTTTGCCTAGGATCTCATGCTGCTTGTAGTTTCCTGTCTGCTTTCTCTCAAAATGTAGATGGGATGGGGAGTTCACAACAGTGAGAAGAAACAAGATAATGTCAGACTTTGACCTTGTCATCAACATATGTTAACCCTGTGGTGGTAGACATGGATAAGCCACTGATAGCTGCTTTGTTTATAAATTTGGTTTTATTATTCTGCTGGAGTTGGGATGGTTTTGGGGATGAATTCAGTGATCTCTGTTGGGTTTAATGAAGATTAAATGGGTAAGAGTCGGAGTGACAGAGGAAAACAATTTAAAACTATATTAGCAAGTAGAAGGATAATGCTTTGATACCATAATAGAAGATTTGATGGAGTGTCTGCAGTGAGCTAAATGATCCTAATCCTGGGGTTTATGTTTAGATAATGCTGGTAGGGGGAGTTCTGGTTGTAAAAGCAGCATTAGATTTTTTTTTTTTTTTTTTTCCAATTAGCACCAGTTGGGTATTCTCTGTTGTCCAAATATTCCAGTGTATGTGTTTAACTGGTGAATTTCAGGCTGTTCAAATTCAGAAAGTGTTTGTTCGTTCTCATTTTCTGATTTCCCCCCTCTCCTCTCTGTTCTCTGTTTTTGGATCTGTCAGGCATCCACATTCCAGATGGCAATTTTACTGCAGTACAACACAGAAGATGCCTACACGGTGCAGCAGCTGACAGACAGTACTCAAATAAAAATGGTAGTGACTTTGCACATTTTACCACACTCTTGTGAACAAGTGTTTTGGCCTTCAGGGCTCTTTCTGCTGTCATAAGAAATTTGGATTACACATGCTTGGAGCCAGTATCAGTTTCTGTCCCGAAGGAGACAGATGTGCTCTATTCTTGGTCAATTCACTTTCCTGGTTTACTTTCCTGTGTTCATAACTGCCTGGTCTTCTGATGAATCTTAGTGCATTCCTGTTCATGACTGGAGTGAATTGTCTAGCTTCCTGCTCAGCTCTGGTTTCAATGCATACATTTTAATGTTAAAAGACAATATTCTAGCAAAAACAGTATTTTCGCTAAATGATTGATCCATGCATCTGTCATTCTTTTATATCTCAAGGTTTTTTTACATGAACATAGTAAATCTGCAGTTCATTGGCCAGCTCTCTCCTGTGGAAAAGGTTCCCTCCTTTTCTTTCCAAGCAGGCTTTATAACCCACAATTTGGCATTTCTTTGGCCTTTAGTAGTAGGTTTGAATGAAGTCTGCTCTGACTCCTGGGAAGTTAGGTATTCCTATTCAGTAAGATCTTTACTTCTAGAAATGCCTATCTAGAAAGTTATTGTTGCTGATGATTTACAGCAAACCCAGAAGTCTAGGGATTGCCCTTTATTATAGACTGTGGTAAAATAGGAGCTTTGCAGGCCTGCACGGAATATTGCCAGTAGCCTTCTGGGTGACCAACCAGCAACAGCAACCAGAACAGATCCCTGTTAAAAGAAAAAGATGTTAATCAGAAAGCAGAGAGTGCTTGCTTTCTGAAGGTTGAGCTTGCCATGGTATGTATATTTGCATGGTTTGGGAAAAATGATTTCTTAGTCAATAAATCTGCTTGCAAAATAGTTCCTAAAGCAGCAACTGGAAAGATCTCATTTGGAATTGGTCTTTCTTAAGAATTTTATGGTTTTTGACTGACCACAAGGGGGATATGTCCTAACACCCAAAAAGGACATTATGTTTTATTTCTGTGAACCGTGTTTATGCTGCTTTTTTTCCCCCGTCATTTTGCAGTGTTCTGCACTCATTAGTTCTTAGTCTAAACATGTGTATTCTTGTTCAAGTTTTTAAGTTAGACAAAGGTGCTGTCCATCTGCGCTGATATTTTCTATTATTTTGTAGGATATCTTGGCACAAGTTCTACAGATACTGTTGAAATCAAAATTGCTTGTAAGTACTCTTGCTTTCTTATGACCTGCTTTAACATAGAGTGAAATATGCTAAAGACTATTTATTTATTTATTTGTTTGTTCATTTATTTCTTGCAGGTTTTAGAAGATGAAAATGCAAATGTTGATGAAGTGGAGTTAAAACCAGATACTTTAATAAAACTGTATCTTGGTTACAAAAAGTAAGCAGCATACATCACTTAGGTGTAATGGGTAGCATCCTCCTCTGCTTTCAAAATCTGGGTGAAACCTAATATACTTGGGATGAAAGCTTCAGGGTTCAAGTGCCAATTCAAACGTAGATCCAATGTGTACCAGAATTAAGGGAGAGGGCTGGCGAGTGGTGGGGGGGTGGGTATGATTTCAGCTCTTTGACTCTGACTTTGTCATAAAGTCTGTCAAGGCCTGACATATTTTCATATGTCCTTTTTGTTCCTTGATTCTTGTCTAATTCTTGAATAATTGGTTCAAGCACTGCTATTTCGCCAAGGCGCGTGACTCGCATGCACTTGGCAAAATCCGTGATATTTTATAAGGTTACAGTAGTGTCCAGTGACCAGCAAAGGTCAAAGGCATAAACGTTCATCCTCTACTGCTAACACGAGAAGATCAGGCTCATTTTATAACCACAGAGTATACAGTGATTTGAAGACTTAAGAAACATGATTTTCAGTAGGTTTTATTACTTACTTTAAACAGTTGTGTATTTTAAGCTGTTTACAGCACTGTGGTACTTTTTATCGTGCTTACCAGAGCATAGATATAAACACACATAAATTCAGCGAGGAGTTCAGTACTTCCCGAAGATAGGATCTCAAGTGAAAGAAACATTTTAAAACCTTTCCTTGTACCTCACTCTTTATCTGCTTTCTATCCCCCTTTACCAATAATTAAAGGTTTGAGAATTCATGGTCAGTTACATTAATGCAGTGATGGAAACAGCTCAGTGTTGCTGCATTGTGCAGCTGCTGGTTCCAAATTTATGATGGAGAACACTGTGCTAAATAAATAACAGATCCTCTCCCCAGTGCAGGGCTGAGCAGAGCCCTGTGCTCCCTGGTCTTCTGATGCTGAGGTTTGCTCCCCACTTGTGACACAGGACCTTGTCTTGAGAGTGGCGACGTGTGGTAGTGGGCTCACCTCAGCACAGCCATCAGTGCCAGGGAGCATATGAAAGAACGGCAGAACTCAGTTCTACAGAGCAGATCTCTCCATGTTATGGTCAGAATCCAGTCTGTAAATCAGAAAGGGGATTCTGTGTCCATTGACTTCCATTGTCCCCTTCACTGCCTCCAAGCTTCTTACTACACATAGAAATGTTTTGAATACAGTGTAACTGTGCAGTGCTAGTTGGACCTCACAGATCACTAGGATGGATTCAGTAAGTGTGTAATACACAGACACCCACCAGAAAGGTATTTTGTTTCTTTGGTTCGTTGTGGGCATTCTTTATTTTTATTTTATGTTTTTTAAACTTGAATAAGAGTGTCTAAAGTTTTCAGAAGAGCCAAAGTCCTCTTTTGTTTTTAATAATTATGGTGGTGTGGCTTTTATTTTGGAGTTGGGTTTTGTTTGGAGTTTTTTCTGTATTTCTTTGGTTTTTGAACAGGCTAATTGTTTATTAACTTCTGCTTTTCTTTACAGCAAAAAATTAAGGGTAAACATCAATGTGCCAATGAAGACTGAACAGAAGCAGGAGCAAGAAACTACACACAAAAATATAGAGGAAGATAGGAAACTACTGATTCAGGTGAGTTTTATTGCAGAACGCTGCCATGAACTCAGAATAACAACTTTGTAATCGTTTAATGAAGTTACTGTAGGGGTTTCTTAATTTTTATTAGAAGACAACATGCCATTACAGTGTACTATGTCAGAGTTCAAAAAATGTGTTTAAAATGTTCTTAAAGGTGATTGGAGTCTGTAGTAGAAACTGGAGGAAAGCATTTCTACAGATAGGACGTGTTCTTCGCATTTGTTCTAACCTGATGTTGATGAGTGGGTTCCTTGGATGCACACGCTCACCAGACCTTGTCCTGGGTGAAAACTGAATAATAAGAAAATAGTAATACCCAGGTAGTATGAAATTAACAGTGGTTTTATATCAGTTCGTTTGGAATCCACTTGAGAGGCAGGGGAAGGAAATACAGATGTACCACTAAGAGAGTGTCACAGTAAGGTTAAATTCATGGAGAAGTTTCTTTGCTGCACGAGTGGTTTTGTGTGGCTCTTGGTACCAGTTTGGTGCTATTGTTACAACTGACTGACTGTAGGCACAGTTCTAAAAATTCATGTGTCAAAACCACTTTTGATGATTGTGTGCTGTGTAGAGTCGGAGTTCTTGAAGTCTGTGTGAGTAGCTGACACTCGCGGGCAAGCTTCGTCCTGTCTGGTGCTTGAGTTGGTTGTGGTGGTGCTTCTGCACGAGCAGCCATGATCTCCTAGGGGAGTTAAATGGCTTTATGCAGAGGGACAAGTAGTTTGCTCCTAAGTGTGCCTTCCCCACTTTGCTGTGCAGGCTGCTATTGTGAGAATCATGAAAATGAGGAAGGTTCTAAAACACCAGCAACTGCTTGGAGAAGTGCTAACACAGCTGTCCTCAAGGTTCAAGCCACGAGTTCCTGTAATTAAGGTATGTGAGAACCACATCTGTGAACCTGGATTCCAGGAGCTGAAGAGGATATATATACAGACAAAACACATGCTTCTGAATTAAAGGAAAGTTAAGGTGATGAGATGGGAGGGGCAAGAAGAGATTTTTGAATTTTAAGTAGGAAATATTTTAACCAGAAATATTGTATTTCTCTTAGGGTACCATCTATGTTTTGCATTGTTGGCAGGGGTGGTAAAATAGTAGTAGTATTGCATCTTTTCTCATCAGTGTCAGCTTACCATAGCCCTTGATCCAGGCTTACCTTTTGTTCCTGCTCTCCCAGTTGTGGGACTACAGCCAGCCACAGCATTGGCTCAATAAAAGTTTCCTGCTTTCTTTTACAATAAAAATGTCGGGGAGGGGGGCATTGTATTTAGTTATTTACTCATAATTCTATTGATTATATTAATTATTCATTATGTAGATTAATTTGTTCATCAGTTTGTCCAAGTGAGCTCACCAGTGGTTTTTACATCCACACCCAAGGGTAGGTGGGGCAAAGAACAGGCAGTGAGAGCAGTTGCATAAACTGGCACCAGTGGCTGGGCAGTGACACAGGCAGCTCCTCACTGCAGCTGCTGTCTTTAGTGACCTTACATAAGCTCTCTGCATCTTGGTGTAATTCTTCATTTGCTGTCTTACTATGAAGTTGCTCAGCATACTGATGATCTCCCAGTCACAGCCCTGGAATGGCATCCAGTGAGAAGAATTCACGTAGGTGGATTAGCAAAGCCCTCTGCTGGGATGTGGTCAGAAAGAGGAGAGTGAACTGCTGTGGTTTGTGTCCTTTGCCTACTCCCGTCCTCTGCTTGGCAGGGAACTCCCTCGGTGGCCAAAATCAAAGTTTGTAGCAACCCCAGAGAGAGCTTTTGTGCCTGTGTCCCACAGCTTACCTCTGTTCTTCCTGCAGAAATGCATCGACATCCTCATTGAGAAGGAGTACTTGGAACGTGTAGATGGTGAGAAGGACACCTACAGTTACTTGGCTTAACATTTTTATTAGCAATTACCTGACTGTGTGACACTCAGCAAGTAGGTATGTGATGGAAAGAATGAAAGCAACAGAACTTCATAGCAGCCACGCTGCTGCCATTTGGACCTCCCTTTTTAATGACTGAGACCAGGACTCCACCAGCCAGTCTCAGATTTACATCAGAACTGCTCAGGATTGATACATTTCAAGTATGTAAATATGGACACCAATGCCATTTAACCTAATTTAAGAACAGAAAGGAATCAGACCCTTCTCATTTAAGGGTTGCATGCTACTGCATTTAAATCAATACATTGGCTATATGATAAACAGCTGCCATCACAGGCAGCAGTCATACATGTTGGCAGCACTTGGAGAGCGAGTCTGAATGGACCCATGTGTACTCTGCTATGAAAAACCATTTGTATAGTGTGTTTCATTTTTTAATGTGTGATAAATAATAAAAAAAAATTTAAAAGATTTCTGTACAAGTTGCATTTGGTTTTATTGTTTTAAGTTTCATGACTTATCTTTCTAAATGTAAATAAAAGGTATAATGGTTATGAAAGCTATTAGAAATTCGTTTTGCTTTTCCTCCCCATTTTCTGGTGCTATAAGAACATTTTGTTCTCTGAAGAAATTGTCATCTATCATTATCTGTGCACGTTATTTCTTTTTGAAGAGGAAATGTCTGCACTTTAAAGATAAAAGAAATTTGTGATGATTTCACAAGATACGCAGAACAGAAAATACTCAGAATATATGTGGCAATGCTTGGTCATCTGAAATTGGAGCTGGTTTTATGTTGTTCATCGTGCTATAAAATGCATCACTCTTGCATAAATGCTGCCTGGAATAAAGCAGGTTTAGGCTGCCCATTTCTTTGACTAGAACAGAAAATTGAGTGTGTTCCTAAAGATTAATTCTCATTAAATGGAACCTGTGATGGGAATCAAAATACTTTCAAGTGTTACTACGCCTACCTTGATTGACCAGGCCTCATTCCATTCTTCTCACAACATTTTATGAAATCAATCTTGGCTTTCCACATGCTACAAGCAAAATGCTGACATCGTCACAGGTCTCATTTTTGGTAATTTATATTTTCTAATATTCATGGTGAAAAAAACTTAACTGATGTAGCCATTTTACCCTTTAGAATTTGTGATTTGTTCAGTGTTTCTTCTCCCAGGAAGGGAGCCAGGTTTTGTGTTGCTAATGTTTTTCTGTTGAGGGAAACTAATGGTTACAGTTGAACTCTGGGTTTAAAAAACAATTATGGAGCGGTACTAGATTTGATCCAGCCTGATTTGGAAAAAGGGAGGGGTGTCATCTGCACTTGAGATTTTGTTTGTTTGCTATTTCTGTTCTGAAAGAGCCGAAGACTGTCATTATGAGCAATAGAAGCATCTTGCTGCTCAGTTTTAAAACTGCTTTTGGACATTTAGAAGAGTGGAGTTTGTGATGCCGCTTTTTTTTTTTAAGATGTTGCTTTTCTTTTGTAAACCCTTCTTGCAGAAAGTTCAGGGCTAATAGATTTTTGTAGCAGGATGTGGTATGATGACAAAGAAGCAGCGTGAGTTCCTTTCTTAGTTGGAAGGCCAGAAATCACCTGCTCTGAGCTGCCTTTCAAAGCCCTGGGCTGGTCAGAGCAGTGCTTTGTGTACTGTGCATCCAGCTTCAGACCAGGGCTGTGCTCTACCCAAGCAGGGAGAAAATCATGTCTCTACTGTTCTTTTCCTCATGAACTCTTGGTTCTTACTTGGGCCACCACCAAGGCAGAGGCATGTGGCAGCTGCCTGCTGTACCTGGAGTATGGAAGCAGGAAAGAGCTCTCAGCCCCAGGCTTGGAGCCCCCTCAGTGAAGAATTAAATGATCACCATGGACAGGATTTCTTGGAAGCAGTTTGGCGATAATGCCAGCATGTGCCTGCCCTCCCACTCCAGCTGCTTTGACCAGAGCATTGTGTTTTACCTCACAAGAGGCTGCAGAGTTCACAGTCCACTGGCAAGAAAGAAATAAATATGGTAACCCTTGTACAAGACCCAAACAGACATCTAGCTGCTATCTAAATGATTCTGGATAAAAACTATACGTTTCTCTTCTGCATCTCTTAATTTTTTAATGTATGTGTAATTACTGTTGTATTTATCATTCAGTTTGGTGCTTCAGAGAAGCCACAATGAGGACACCTTGCACCACAGCTTGATCTTGAAAGCAGTGTTTGTCACAGAAATTACAGCTATTCTGGCACTTCTAGGAGTTTCTGGGCTGCAGCCCTTACTGCAGAGAACATGGATGTAGCTGCATGCCACGGGAGCAGAGAAGCTGCAAGACCACACCTGTCTCACTTAGGCGCTGCAGCACCACAATCACCTGACTGACATCTCCACTGTTTGCATCTTCACACTGATCCTACATGTGACAGGAGCAGAAGGAGACAAGTATGGAGCTGCCTTTGCGCAGAAGTTACAAGTTAAATTCACATTGCTTCCTCGAGGGGCTGACACAAAATTCCAACTCAGTTCCAGTAAAAATGAAGAAGTTCAAGTATCCTTTATTCAAGGTTGAAAAATGTACCACACCACATTATTGCAAAAGTTCATAGGTACAAAACACTTTGCAGCTGGTGAGAAGGCAATAAAAAGTTGGGTTTTTTAAAATTTGTTACTATAAATTACTGTTACAGTACTTTGCAAATACAGAATTTCAAATTGCATCATTTTCATTTTTCTAAAATTGCCCACAGTACTAGAAATTCCTGAAGATAAGGCAGCTGTTTGTTTAAAAGAAGAGGTAGCTGGTGTCAAGGGATTTCCATTTCTCTTTCAATGCCCACATACTTAAGGGCATCAGCTTGGCTATATCTGAAATTAAAAAAAAAACCAACCTGAAATCACAAATGAAAAAACAGTATCATGGAACATTTCAGCACCACAGCCTGGAATCCTCTCAGATTTCCCATAGTTTCCTCAGCAGCTGGGTGTTTTCCTTGTGTGAATTTGCAGGTGCATTACACTGCTGACCACTCAAGAAACTACTTTTAGAGGTGTTTGACCAAGAGGAGACAAATCACTAAAATCCCATGCTTTTTCACCTTGAATCTCACAGTCCTGAAGTTCATTTTCAGTACTAGAAAGCACTGTATTTCTCAAGGTTGACCCACACAGTATTGCCACTGGACAGCTTAGTTTGCATCAGGAGATAATGATTGTAGAGGAAAGTAAAGACACATTCTTAGCAAGCCCTTCTCTGTAGTAATTCTGAAATGTCATTCTCTGAAATTCTTGCCTATTTCTGAATGATGGGGGAGTTAACCTGTACTGCTACCAAGGGAACTCTGCCAGAGAAAGTCTGTCCCCATTTGTCACTACACGTCACTCTATACGAGCTGCTGTTCCAAGTTTGCAGGCTCTTAACCAGCTGCTTTGCTCAAATCAGTCTTGCTCTGGCATCTGGCTTAACAAAACCAGTGTGGGGAGTGCTGCTTCACAGCTGCCAAGACCTGAGGTTGCAAGGACCAGGCAGGCACAGGAATGAACCATGAGCTGCGCAGAGATACTGAAAGTTAATCCCACCTATGAAATCCATCTACCCACCTGTAGTCAAAGAACAGTTCTTCACCAGTCTGAATGGCTCTTTTAGCAAATATTCCTATTCTGTGATCACCATTAACCATCATAACTGTTTTAAAAGAAATTAGCTATGTTAGTACAAATACCGATAAAATGTATGCTGAAGAAGTATCTCACAGTATTTCATACATTGATGAAAAGAAAGTAAATGTGAAACTTACCTTTTGCATAGCAGTTGGGATTTACTGAATGGTTTGCAAATCTAATTTTGTTGCCCTTGCGTGTTGCATCAACCACAAAATCTAGAGGGGGCAGAAAAAATAACAAAACCCACAAATGATGGATGGGTCACCTACAAACACATATTTGAGTTTAATACCTAGTGTGTTTGGATCTTAGCAGCTGGAGAAGATAACTGCACAGTTTCCCACATGGAAGAGCTGACCCATCACCCTACAATAGCTGAACTCAGCGTTCCCTACTGTGCTTCCCCTTTACCTCCTGCCACAGTGGCACCACCACCTTTATTCCACAAGGATAAGCTCCATAAATATGCTAAGTCAGCACTGACATAAAGCAGCAGGTTTTTTCCTCATTTCAACTATTTTCTAGTATTTTATGCTTGCCACAGTGCAACCTGTATTTTTCTCTTCTAGTGGCAGCAGCCACATATCTGTATGTGGCTTTTTTCCCCCCAACACAATTACCATCATAACTTACTGCTGATTTAAGTCAGTAAAATTATTTCAGACAATACCTGGCAAGTCTTTTAAATTCTTTAGTCTACTTAATGTCTGCACATAATTTTACTCCATGAAGTTCTACTCCTCTTGTATGGTTGCTTGTGTAATAGGCTACATCACTCCACCTAGCTGACTAGCATTTAGAGAAAAAGAACCCCAAAGACTAGCCATCAATAGGATGAATCCACACACTGAGAGGGAAAGATGTATGGAAAAAAATTCCCATTGTCACCTGCTGTCTGCAGAAAAACAGGGCTGAAGGAAATGGTGAGCATACAGACTTTGCCTGTTCTGCCAAGGGTTGCAGCTAATGCATACATACCATTATTCAAGTTAAACAGAAAGCTGCACATGTATTTGTCGTACACTTTTCCTCTTCTGTCTGCCTCATCCTGAGAAATAATCTGCAAGAAACAGTACTTGTAAAAAAGAGAAGCACTCCTCCGTTGTGTAACCATAGCAGCTTAATGTCAACCCCCCCCCAACATTCTGAAAGACAGGTGGGAGGGTTTTTTATTCTCTGGGATTCAAAGTATTCCCAAACAAAGCGTTGTTTTCAGCAAGCATTCTGCACTTACCAACATCCATGCTTTGCTCTTAGCATAAATAAACTCTTTCAGTGCATAAGAAAAGGAAGAATTGTTTCTCATCTCAAAATCAGGACTGCATACCTGATTCAGGGTTTTATTGCTACAGAATATAGCTCAGCAAAAGCACCTACTGACTTACAGTACTATACTAAATGATTTGCCACCAAATTCCAAGCATGTCTGACCTGAAATTCCATCCAAGATAAAAATGACATTCCAGCCTCTCCTTATCACAAGAACCTATTTCAAAATTTTTGTGACATTTCAGCTGTGTAGCTCCTGGGGTCTGAGCCTGTGACAGCGGTTACAGCCTGTGACACTTAGTCAGCCACGTGGCTCTGTCTAAACATGATACCAGGTCCCAGACAATGGTATCCCATGGCTGGTCTCTGTCAATGCAGAACTTCACCAATTAAGCTCATAACCAATGTTCTCCATCCTTACCTCACCACAGTATTCAGAGATGAATTCATTCTTCTGTACAGGATCTTTGATAAAAATTCCCCAGCCTGCCACATCTGAAGGTGCCAATAGTAAGTGCTGTGGAGCAGAAAAACCAAAAAGTTTAGACATGCCTGGCTTAGATTTAAGTTCAGGTTTTTTTCCATTTTGTTTTGTATCACTTAATTGTATCACTTAGTGATATGTATGTGTTGGGACTCCAGGAGAGCAGACAAATCCAGAGTCTTCCAATGATCAAACACACACTAAAATTACAGCTTGTGGATGAGAAGATGTATGTAAAAGAAAAATGACCCCAAGTTTTTGAAAACTACTAAAAATTTTAGTGTAACCTTGAAATGAGGGTGTTACATAAAAACTCATTTACTAAAGACTTCAACCTCAAAAGGTCTGCAGACAGGAGCCCACTACTGATTAGCTCAGTAATCAACTATTTTGTGAGAAGAAGTTCCAGAGTAGAAATAAACTTTGGCTTATTGATTTTTTTATTTGCCAGAACTGAATGGGCTTTCAAGATATCCTCGGTAGACTGTATACAAGTTTATGCCTTAGAATCAACAACTGAAGAAAGAAACAGCTTCCAGACTCTGGGATAAATTTCTTTATGCTGATCTGGGGAAAGATTGCTGAGGTATCACTTTAAAACAGCAGCCTATTTGCAACTAAGAAGCAAAGCCTGAATGGGGAAAAGGAGATATTCTGCTGCAGTGCTGCACAGAAAACACTAATTGGTACATGACAAAATGTAGATAGAGTTTAACAGCAGCACATGAGCAAGCTAGCAAGTGACAACTCCCTTCCTTGCTGTCCTGTTTGGTTTGGGTTTTTTTGTTTTCTTTTCCTGTTTGACAGCATGAAGGCAAAGAAATTCCATTCTCTGGCTTGAAAATATCAGAACACCTCAAAACCCAGGCAACAGGCATGCAGTTGTATAACTCTGGACATACTTTTTTGGATCCTCTCTGAATGCTGCAGTTCTTGCAAGAAACATTTTTGCTGTCCCAGTGGTCAGCTGCTCCACAAGTCAGGCAGAGGTCAGGATCACACTCACGGACAGCCAGGTAACAGGGGCACTGCTTGGTGTTGCATTGTGCTTTACAACGACACCCAGGAAAACGATTTTGGCCTACAAAGGAATGTGTGGAAAAGGACAAGTCTGAAAAAATACAGCATAAAATTAAGACTCTGCAGTTTATAGCGTATCAGAATATTGGCAACACAGACACTGATATCTGCATAGGACATTCAGAAGTACTGTAAATTCTTTCCTTCCCCGATTTTAATTACTCTTCCTCGCACTTAATTACTTTAATTACACATGCTCACGCTGTTTGACACAATTTGCTGCTCCTGTAACACTGTCTGCAGTATGGACAGACTGGTGGGACAGAGCTCGATGGTGGGACAGTGAGAGAAGTTTACAGATAACTTTAAAATGTTCTACTTACATTCTGAGCTGCACTGACAAAACTTCTCACAGAAGTTTTGAGCAATTACACATGGGCATGAGCTATCACAAGGCTGACGTGGGTGATCACACGGCTGATAGTTGTAAACGTGATTCGATGACCCATCTGAATAAAAATAGCAACATTTTGTAAAGTTGAAAGCTGCAAACAAACAATATACAGTTCCCCTCACTCTAAGGCAAAAATTCCCTTTTAGTCATTTAACTAAGAAAGCCCAAACATGAACCAAAAACCCAAACCCACAGCGAGTGGGGTTAAAAACCCAAAAGACACCAAACCAGAACTGTAACATTAGTGAGGTGTTTTACACCATCAGCTGCCTTCCTAGTGCAGCTCATTCTGCCATTGCTCAGCTGCTTTGAGTATTCAGAGCTGAAAGCTGTTTATGTGGAAAACTGAAAAACGAAACTACAATGGTATAATTTCCTGTCTGAACATGTTTTGGAATAGCACTGATTATTCAGCAAAGTAAATTTGCTTAAATACCCAAAGCAATTTTTAATGTGGAACAACAGTCAACTTTCAAATAGGTAACACTGGCAATGTAATCCCTTTATTATTGTTATTATTATACCACTGTGCTTTCCCAAGTCAATTTTCCAGTACAGACAATGTTGAAGTCTTCTAGGCAAGAAAGGAACTACCAGGGACAAGTCTGGAGCTTTACCTATAGAGCAGCTAGGAGAATTTGGTGCTATATAAATTATATTTGCTATTAATACTCCTTAGCTTGCTTAGGGTTTGCATGAATTTTTAAATTTGTAAAAATGCCCAAGTTAGCAATCAGCAACAAAAAAGGAGAGAGACAAACTGATCAATTATTTATGTTGCTAGAAGTCCCAACCACTCTCAACAACTTTTCAGAGAACTATTTCTAAATTAAGCTGCTTTAAAAAAAAAAAAAAAAAAAAAAAGGCACTTTTTACTGCAGCTGCTATCCTTAATACTGTTTTTACCTGTCCTTCAATGAGGCCATACTGGAAAGACTGTAAACTCAGCCTCCTTCCCTTTTTATTGAATTATACAGAGCTCTTCCAGCTATGTAAACCAAAAAGTTGTCCCTACAATATGTGTAGTGAGAGCTTACTTTTCTTTATTTTTCATTCCCCTATAATTTCTAGCTCCCCACGGAACATATATAGTGGCCTAACATTAAAAAAAAACAAACAACCAGGCCCCCCCAAAAAACCAAAACCAATAACAGCAATAGTAGAATCTTAAAAGTTCAGGACATAAATTGAATGGAAAGATGCTAACCCTTTTTCAGCTGTATCTTTCTGCAATGAGCAGCCCATAACCTGCAAAAACACAAAACAAACAAGAAGGTTGACAGGAACTCCTCCTGCAGTGGGCTGGGAAAGGCAGCTGCGTCTTGCACCCACACTTGACTTAAGATGGGAAAGCTTCTGGAGACGTGAACACCTGCTAACTGCACACAAGTCAGAGGGGCTGCAGCAGAACCACCCTGTCCCAGTCTCTTGGGCTTGACAAGATCAGAGCTCTGCAGGCTGCTCCCCCCAGTCCCCACATCATTCCTCTAGTCCCAGGATTATACAGATGAGCAGGTCCCACCCAGCCCAAGCTAGAGATGCTTAAATTCAGATGACCTTGAAGGAAATCCTGCCAAGAGCAGGCTGCTGGATCTGCTTCTGGCAGGCAGGAGCAGCAGCAAAGGAAGGATACGAAGTTGCAGATCTGGAGGGTCATGCCTAAACGGGGGTGAAAGTGGGACAGCTGTTTGGTCCACAGGACTTGGCCCCAGCACCACTCTGGTTGTCACCTGCAGATCACAGCCAGGTCCTACCCTTCACCTGAGGAGCTCCAGGTATTTGACCGCAGGAGACAATGTCTGCCTGGCACAGCCACACTGCTGGCACCTCAGTATTCTTTCTGGCTGGACACTTCTCCCCAGTTGCCCTGGCTGGTGGTGCTGCACTGAGCCTTTTCCCTTCTGCTTCCAAGTCTACACTCCTTTCTCTTATGTCCTTACAGTTTTCCTTCAGCATCCCCTTTCTCAGGTAGCTCAGCCAAGCACGCCCTTTCCCAGAAGTGGTGTTTCTGTTGTGTGGGGGGTTTTATTGTTTGCGTTCATTGCTTTGCTGTGTTTTTTTAAGAATAACATTCTTTTGGTTATCATAACATAACTCACTATACTTGAAAGTTCTTGCAAGTTACAATTACCCCTTTATTTTGTATCCATTTCAGATTGCAAGTTTTTTGGCCAGGGAATGTCAGCTATTCCACAAACAGTGTCAGATACAATCAAGCGAAAACACCTGTCTGGACCTTTGGTACCAAAAGGAAAACCAGACTCTTAATTTCAGTAGCCTTAAAATTAAAGGAGAAAGCAGTTGTTTTATTTTTTCTTACTTTATTTTATACTTCCTTAGTATATCACATGAAGATAATGTGGGAGAAGCCTCATTCCCTGGCCAAATAATATATTGCCAGCTGCATCAAGCAACCTCACCTTCTCTGCAGATTTACTGAGCAGCCCAAAATACTCATGAACACAGGTACTAAAAAATCCCCAGCACAGAACACCTAGAAAGCTATTCTGCCTTTCAGTGAATGCAACACTCCTCAGAAGTTTGCACTTTGAAAAAATATCTCCCACTGTAACTACTTAAATAGGACTTTTTAGCTGCTACTTCTTTCATAAAAGCGTAGCAGCTTCTACTTCAACCAAATGGTGTGCTGTGCCCTCCAACAGCTTCAGAGAAGTAAGATTCTCTGTAAAATTGCCCTTTTAAAGCTTTACTGTGAGCTTTAACTCGACAACCAACTTTCTTACAAGCACTGAAGGAGCCCATACAAGTTAGAAACCAACAAAGGCAGATTTGTCCAAGTAACTAAGGCTGAGGGGAAGGAAGAGGCCCAGCATCACAGAGTACTGTAATAAATAGATGACATTCTTATTAAGAGTGATTCACTCTAGAAGAAAAGGCTACCAACATATATTTATGAATTTTGAGACACTGATTCTGCAAGAAGACACTTCCCGTATACCTGAAAGGAGGGCAATTTTGACTTAAATTACTCTAATGCACATCAAACGACCTTCTTTCTTGTCTGCCTGGTATTTGGAAAATGTAACATACCATGTTTTTGAACAAGTCTTTCACAGAAACTTGTCTGTCACCCCAAGATAATAAGGACCTACTACCACACCAAACACTTAAAAGCATTCTGTGGCCAGACTTCTTAAAATACCCTTTCATTAGCATTTAGCAGCTTTACTTTTTCTCCTAAAGGAAGCACTATCCTAATACTTTAAATGTACACAAACGTACATACACATTAACAAAGCATTAATAGTAACAAGTCAAAGCAGAAAGAAAACTACAGGTGGCAGTCACAATGGGAAAGGCATCCATCTGCTCTGCCCCTCTTCTGGAGGGACTGGTGTCACAGGAGGGAGAGAGGCCAGTGAGAGAAGGGCTGGAGACACGCAGTGGCAGCAGGAATTGTGGGGAGTGACACAAGACAACAGGCAGCAGGGTGCCAACACTGACCAACTCGACAGGAGCTTTGACTGCCACAATCCAACAGTACATTCACTGCCTTGTAACTTCCAAAAACTGCCACAAAGCACTGCAAGTTCCCCTGGTTAGTGCACGAAGCTGAAGCCTGAGTAAGCACCATACTAAAGGTAATCTAGTAGAAGGATTTTTCTATCTGCCCTATAATCTGCCATCTCAAACAGAAACAAAAGGCAAGACCTGGTCCCATGCAGCAGGAAGTAGAGGCAAGGAAAAGACAAAGTTGAGAAAGCACTCACAACTTGAAGCTTCATTAAAAAAAGCCAACTGGAAACTCCATGGCAGGTTTCCAAGCAAGCCGGGGGATTTGTACATCTGGTTGCTGACATCTGCAGGAGAGCCAGCTCAGAAAACAAGTGTTTGCAAAAGCATCATGACAGAAGCTGTCAAAGATCTTGTTCTTCTCTCCTAACAACCTACTAGACTTTGCCAGTGGTTCTAGGCAGCAGTGTCAGCCAACCCAACACTAAAAACACTCTTTGGAAGAAGCTACTCCAGCATCTCTTGCCCTGCACAGGGATACTCTGCTATCAGAAAGAGCACTAAAAATTCAAAATACATGCCAATTATGTCAAATATGCAGTTGAGTCTTTGCAGTGTTTGATTTTCTGGCATCACTCAAAGACTTCAGTCTCCCGGATCACCTTATCCACATCCTCCCCACCACTCCAAGACTCAGCCTTCCGACCAGGTGGCACATAAGAATATCTGTGCCAATGCCTCAGCTGCACCTTTTGCCTGATAACAGTGAGACTTTAAATCCCTACAAAAAGGCATCCTGAACTCTTGGCAGAACTACATAAGCTATTCAAACACATGCAGTGAACAGCAGTCCAGCAGAAGGTAGGGACAGGAGGAGGAAAATGGGAAACTGAGGAAAAAAAAAGAAAATATTTTCAAATTAAATTTACTAAGTGGCCTCTGAATAGGGGATGAGAGAGAAGAGGAAAACCAAAATAATAAAGAAGCAGCTTTACATGGCCTTAAAATCAGTACCAAAATAGAGGAAGGAGTGCTGATTAATTAAAGCAAATGCAACTGAGCTCCCAGCAATGGAAGAAAAACATACACATGAAAGACTGAACAGTAGTGAAGTACACTCGCCCTCCAGCATACACCCATGCTTTTCAGAATTCTTTCTTCATTCAGATTTTTTATTGGCTTCTATGCAAAGTACTCACTTCTCATCAAGGCAGAGTTTTCTCAAAATAACAGGTTAATCTGATACATAGGCCAGGCTCTGACACTTACTGGTTCTCCAAAAAGCAACTATATTAAAAGTCACCTTCTCCCACTGATGAGCCTTATTACGGCTATCTTAACAAAACTGACATAGGAAGGAGGGAGACAAGATATTTCATTATCCAAGAGTGGTGCAGTCTTGCCAGCTAGTTGCTCAGTATGCCTATATGGGCACCAAGATGACGTGGGAAGTAGGCAAAGTGTCGCAAGAAAAGACTTTATCTGCTCTCAAATCAGTTACAAGAGGCCAGCAAAAGCAGCTTTCTGCTGCTGGCTTTTCTCTTTGGTGACACTGCTTTAGCTCAAAGCCACACGCACACACGGAAAACCTGCAGACAGGTAAGACCCCCTGCAATGGAAAAGGGCAAAAGGAAAGGAATCCCTGGGCCTTCCCAGCTCTAGGACTGGATTTACTCTGAGAGTGAGTAAACTCAACTAAAAGAAAGGTAAGAAACAGGGGAACACTTCCAGATGGTTGTCCCAATTGCTGGTTGTGGGAGATCTTCAGAGTGCTCAGGTTACAGCAGGATGGAGGCGGGCTAAACTGCCTTCCTTTTTAAAAAGGCTGCTGCCCATAGAAGAATGGAGACAGCTTGATTGCCACGTATTCTGGGACATGAAATTTGTAAAATTATCTTCTTCTTTCAAAGAGAGTTTAAAGAATTAAAGGGCATTTCAAAACTAAATTGCTACCATGAAAGGCTTTATATTGGCAACTAATAAGAACAAAATAAAGTCAAGAAACCCCATGCAATGGTGTGTGCTTTTATTTACTCGGGGAAAAAAAAAAACCTAAACTAAAAAAAGTCTGAAAACTCCTCCAAAACAATGTCAGCCTGGTAATCATACAATCCATTTCAGCTGCAAAAATACATTTGAGCCTTTTAGCTGCTCTTTTCAAATAGATGTAGTGGCACCATTTTTATAGCAACTTGTGTGAATCTGACAGCAAGCTAATTCTCAGCTGCATATTCCAAACTTGCACCATGGCTAATAAACTAAATTTAAACAGCCAAGCCCACCAAATGCCCAAACACCTGAAAACTGTGCCAAGAGCATTAAAATCAATAGCTTTTGCTGAGAACAAAATCTCTTCCAGATGCTCACTGAATCTTTTCCCAGCTCACATTGCCTGCCTCTATGCTACAAAGCAGAACTATTCTACTCCACGTCAACAGGATCTTTGAACCAGTTCAGGAATTTCACTAGGCCTGGAAATAATAAATAGACAAGCTAAGACGGAAGCAAGAATTGATGGGAGAAAAACTGGAAGGACAAACTTGGGGGAAAATAAGGAAAGTTAAACGGAGAAATAGGAAATTACATGGAAAAAAACCTGTACTTATTGCTTGTTAGAGAAATGTTTTTGCTAATTTTCAGTTAGCTTTTTATCTCCTATGTTGTTATCTCTGGGCATAAAAATAATCAATGCAGAGCTGCATTTTCCAAACCCCAGAGTTATCAAAGAAAAATGCATTTCACTGACAGACAGTAGCCACCAAGTTTGCAATTTCAACAGAAATTGTGTCATATGGCCTTTGTGGCTCCAGAAAAGCTTCATTTTGTTCTTCATTGCAGCTTCACTTCAAATAATAACTTGTTAACCTGGCTCTTTAGTTGGTGTTCTAGGTGCTAATGAAACTGGGGTGCTACAAAGGAATAGTCTCTCCTAAAGAAAAAAAAGGCAAGCCTACTAGCTTGCTATCTGAAGCTTGCTAGAATACACTTCATCATGAAAAAAAAAAGTTTTAATCTTAAAATACGACATAATCATTACTCAATCCCATTGAAATGCTTCTAAATTTTATGTTTACCACTGTAAAAAAATAATTTACCACACTATCTTGAATGTTGCAACAAGCTGCATAGGCGATTTCTAACCTAAACCAAGTTTTGACAACTTGCAGCAATACACCTACAAGAACCTGGCTGTTAAAGAGCTTAAAAAGAAAGGAGAGGGAAAGAGAAGAGGAAGGTTATACTTGCCAAGGCAGTAAGACTTTTGCCTGAAACTAAAACACCATTTTGTTTTATTGCTGCAACTTTTGGTTTTGGAAGCAAAAGAAGAGTTGCACAACTTTTCCTCCAAAATATTTTCTGTTCTGATCCCCTGTATCTCCAATTTATTGTTATGCTAAGGGTATTTAGTAACAGATTTACCTGTGTTTCCTTTTCTTCTTTCTGGGAGGAGTATCAACATCTTCAGCAGGGACTGGTGCAATAATACTAGATTCCTTTACTCTAAACTCATACACCTAACAAGAGATACCATAACACATCCACGATAAATCTCTCACTAGTACAAAGTTGCTCATATTCTAAGTTAGTATGATTTCCTCCAACCAACAACTTACAGATTATATCCACTCATAGCCTCTTTTCAATACATTTAAAGTTGATTATTTTTGTCATTTAAGAACTAACAGTCTAATTTAAACCTCCTGAAATTTAATTTTAAAACAGTTTTAAAACTACTGTGGTATGAATTCTGGACCATAGCATTCTTGGGAAAACCAAGAAAATTAATTACTTTTCCCTTTTAGTAATCAATACTAGTATTTGTATACTTTAGTTTTAAAAGCAAATCACTATCACTCTTAGCAAGTAGCTTCCCTTCTTACCTGTCTGCACGTTTTGGTCCCAATCAGTCTGGCAATTGCACAGAAGTTGTCATAGTAGGTGCCAATAAGAACTCTAAACATTGAAGCTTCTGCACCACTCCATTCCACATTCTCTGGAGGCTCAATATTTGGCTTCATCTTTATTGGCGTTTGACACCTAGAATTTGCTTCTGTAACAAATAATCAAGAGTAAGGCTACGTTTCAAAACTGACATTGCCTTTCAAAATGTCAAATCATCAACCGCAGTTGAAAAATATCCCAGGTTTTTTGTTGTTGTTTCCTAAATGCCAGAAAAACCAGCACTTTTCACATGCTTCTTACAGAAGCTAACAGCAGCTACTCGAATTACATGACCTGTACATAAATTGAGACAATACAGACATTTTCTTACAGTTGGATTAAACTCATATTATTATTCTGTCTTTTCACTCAGTTCCACACATTCCTAACACATCTTTTCTGGGACTGCCCGGCTCAACTTCTTTTAGTTTTTTGTCAGGTTTTTTTGCATTGGGGTTTTTGTTGTTTTGGTTTTGTTCCATCCTCTCAAGCTCATTGAATGAAGCAGCATTGACCAGCCTTACCAGAGGAACTGGATGTTTCATCTTTCTTTTCCTCTTCCTCTTTATCGTTGTTTTCTCCGCCGGTCTCAGTGCCAGCCTCCCGATCGCTGTCCGTGTCCTTTGACTCCAGGACGTTGATGGTGGGCGTGCTGGGCCTGCTGGTGTTGTTCGGGAGCCTCCCCCTGCGGCGGCCGCCGGGGCGCTTCGGCGGGGTCTTGATGCGCTCGGCGGTCAGGGCAGCTGCAAACTCCTTGGCACCTTCCTGGACACAAAACATCACAATTTACAGGAAAAAGAATCAAGAAGTGCTTTCACTTGTGGTCAGGGCTCGTGGGAGAACACCTTCTGCTTGCATACTGAGTAACTTCCCATCGTTCTACAAAATAATCACATGCACAGAAATTCCAGTTAAAGGCCCTCCAACCATGAACACAAATACTTCTGATGCTACCACGAAAAAAATCTACACTTACTAAGTACTCAGGTCAGTATTTTGGTTCACCTTTTACTTTGGCTGCCAAGTGAAAAATAATTCAGTAGTAAATTTCTATTTTCCCAGATGACAGGAAAAAAATTAGAATTTCCCACAGAAAACACCTGTAAAAATACAAGAACTCTTCTTGCACATCGTACTTAAACAATATGTGTTCTGCATTTTTCAAAATGCAAGCATTGGTAATTTATTTTCTAGAGGAAAGGGGTATGACATCGTGTAGCAAGTTTTTAGATGGGAAAATTGCACTGTTTCTCATACTAAAAAAATTTAGGGGAATTATGAGAGAGATTTGAAATTGTATTACTGAAGATTTCACTTTATTAATTTCCATCCTTTTGCTTCTTAAGAGCACAAGTCCTGGATGGAATCTGCCTTTGGCAGACTAAAAAACCTTTCTAATTTTTACTTGTGATATAATTTACAAGAGAGCTAAGTCTGCAGTTCCTTGACTAGATTGGACACAATAGCAGCAACACCATCATTAGGGGATGGTAATATTTCTTCCCTACAAATATCTCAGGCTACACCTACAAGTATTCCTACTCAAGACGACTGGAAGTTAAATTCTTTCTTTCACACTAGCTGAAGGTAACATAAGTGGCCCACAAGCAGATGCACTATCCTAGATCCAGCATGTCCTTAGATTAAGTGTATCCTGCTCTACTGCAGCTAGCACTAGCACTCAGTGAATTGTGACATATAAAATTATCTTACCAAATGTTGATAACAGTGAGGTCCACAAGGCTTATTATCTAATGCTGTTTCTGTATTCTTTCGTTTATAAGTATTAGGAGTTGCATGGAATGCTGTTAAATCAAAACATCACATTTTTAAGTTTTCAAATAAAAATACATTTAATATCTAACCTGAAACAGTATCAAAAACACAAGGTTACCAAGACTTCACTAAAACCAGAGTACAAATATTAACAAATGGTAAAAACCCACAAAATAAACCGCATGTAGTGACATATGACTTACCACTTAAATACACAGAGACAGCACATAGGTAAGTTTCACATATCACAGAATGGTTTGGGTTGGAAGGGACCTTAAAGATCATCTAGATCCAACCCCTCCCTGCCATGGGCAGGGACACCTTCCACTAGACCAGGTTGCTCAAAGCCCCATCCAACCTGGCCTTGAACACTGCCAGGGCTGAAGCAGCCACAGCTTCTCTGGGCAACCTGTTCCAGTGTCTCACTTCCCTCACAGTGAAGAATGTCTTCCTTACATCAAATGTAAACCTATCCTCTTCCAGCTGAAAGCCATTATGCCCATTTACATCAGCAAAGACAATCATCACATTTGTTTCATGTATCAAGGAATATTTGGTGTATCATCCTTTCCAACAAAAGAACAGACTTGACTTTGTTGTCATGTTAAAGAGAATTATTCAGGGCTTCTCCTATTAATGATCATCTCTTCAATACGTAAGATTCAGTTGTTAAATTTCTATCTTGTCAAAAAATCCAACCCCATGCACGCTTTGGAAAGTAATAGGAGCCACTTTACATTTTCATCAGTGAGAAGGACACATAAGCATTTTTGCTCTATTAGTTTATCATCGCCACAGCTAAGCTGACAGGATATAAGAATTCAGTTCCTGTACCCCAGCTGCAGGGTAAAAACAAGTTAGCATTGCACAGTCACTATGGATAAGTGAGCTAAGCCTGCACGTTGCAGAGAAGTGTCTGGTCCCGTATCTGACGGACTCTGTACAGCTCTGTAAAAGCTGCAGCACGGTGGCTCAGAAAGGAGCAGAACTGTCTATGTTACACGTGCAACACAAGCACCTCAGTAACAGGAGGGCAGAGTTTCCTACCCATTCTCTCAGCCAGAGCCAGCTCTCCTCCCGGGCAAGCCCTGTCTCCCAGCAAGGTGTTTTCAGAGAGACTGACTTCTCACAGTTTTGCTGGAAGTCTTGGGAACTCCTCCGTACCCCTTACAGAGCTTTTCTGAAGCCTGGAAAACCTGCCACTGGACTCTTACCAAAACTCATACATTCATGCTCCCACATTATATTAGGAGCTTTTTGAGATACTATCATAAGTTTTCTGCAATTCTCTTTTTAAAAACAACTCATCTGTGCTCAAGGAAAAATTATTGGTTTTTTAGAGAGAGAGATACAGAGAGATAGATATCAATAAATACTTTGTCCCTTTAAATGTGTTAACAGTGGCATACAGACCTGCAAGGAACAAAAATGAAGAATGGACTGAAATTTAAAATTAAAAAAAGAAGAGACTACTCAGTGCTAGCTGTCTGTTTGCTCATGCTCCATGAAGGCCCAGAAAAGATGCTTAATTGAAAATGTGCAATTTCCAAGCTATGTAGAAGCACTTATGCTGCAGTTTTACCACAGCTGCAGTTGGGCAACTGTAACTTACAGTGAAGGCTTTAAACATTCAGCGAATAAAAAGTGCAAATATGTTGAAAATTAAAGAAGAAATCCCTCCCCTCTTACCCATATTAATCTGAAAGGGCTGTTCCACACGAATACCTCACACACCTCCCTTCATTAAGCCACCACCATATGCTTTCCTACTCATCTTATTTACAGATCATGCTCAAGGCTTCTCTCTGCATGTCCACTATGCTTTAAAGACTCAACTTTTTAATACAGTTCCTTCCCTTTTAAAGCAGATGGGCAGAGCCCACGTCTTCCCAGACAAAGCTTTTAAAAGCAAATTTCATTTCAGTGGTCTGGTTTGCAGCATAGCTCTGAAAACACTTGTTTTGGCACCAGTGGGGAGGGTGACCAGTTCCATCTTGGAACTGTCACTTCATGTTTCCCTCCCATAAAGGAGGGTGGGTTGAAAAATCAAATCATAAATTCTACAATATTGTGCCTGTATTAATGATAGCAGCACACGGGAACCCCCCAGGAAAGCAATGTGCTCTTCCAAGGCTTTCTTAAAATGGTATAAACAATATAAAAGTATCACTAATTAAACATTACATCCCTTTCTCCAGACAAATACGTTATATTTTATAAATCTGGAAACACAAAAAAGCTTCAATCTTCTATATATGGGCTTATAGATACATAAAAATTATTTACAAGCAAGTATAGGAATGTAATTTATGCATATTGTTGCTATTAGTGCTCTTTCTTTCCCCAGATTCCAGTTAAAAGCTTTTATTGCTACACCACTTCTCATTTTTCACATATCCTTCAAGTGTTCATATATTCTGTAGGTAAAATATGTTACACTTTGTTACAATAACAAAGAAACCGTGCAACTTAATGTCAAGTTATTCCACCTTTTTTCATCTTTTAAGCAACAATGAGATGATAAGAACCCTTTACCCAAAAGCAGAGGGAGAAAACCCCACATTTTTCAACACTGCATCTTTAAATTTGCACAGTATACCATTTCATTCAGGATTTTTTCCACTTAACTGTTTTACCTTCTCTTCATACCACAAGGAAAATAATTTTTCAGCAATGCAAAAGAACAGTAAAACATTTGCAAGCCATGATCTATACCAGACTGCTGCAATGTACAGAAATCAAAGCAATGCTTTTTTCATGTCACTTGCAGATGCAATCATTTCTCTCAAAAATTCATTTCTGCAAGGTCCTAAAATGAGTATTTTTTTTGCAACTTTTTTTCCTTTAGAAAATGAAGAAATGCTTAACTTGTAATACAGTGAAACAAACCAACCTTTGGTATTTTTAAACCCGTGAGACTTCAAAAATAGGCTACATCTGATACTTAGAATTAGAATCATATCTTGTGTTTGACTATTTAAAAAACACCCAATGTGGTACAATAAAGACAACTATAGTCAAAATCTACCCCCTCTGTTGTGAGGTATTTTTTTGTGAGGCTTGTTATAAAGAAAGGACACAGGACAAGAACAAAACTATTTGTATAGCTGTATTATGAATTTTTAAAATATCAGTAGTAATTAAAAAAAAAAAAATCACAGAAGACTTCATAGAATTTCCTTAACACCTAAAGTCTGTATTTCTTTAATAATTTCCTTAAGAGAAATCATTCTAAAATGGCTTCACTGACCATGTTTTCTGTCTTCGAGATTTATTATCTGTCTCATCCCCAATGGACTCAACTCTCATTTTCCATAATGTGAAAGTACACAGGCAACAGTTTAGCCTGAAATGTACATTTGCTCCACAGTCAAGCTATTTGGGAAATTCTCCCTACCTGATATTTTTCCTTCTTCTAAATTCTTTGTTAGTCCAGACATTTAGGCATAATTCCTTGCTGTCAGCAAATGAAGTCGGTACACAAGTTTTTTCAGTTATGTCATCACCTGCACATAAAGGGATTGCCAGGTCGTCAAGGGGACTTGACACGTTAAAAATCTAATGATAACTTTTCCTATATTTAACTCAAATGTTCTAGAACAAAGATTGGAAACTCCACAAAATAAGGCTAATCTTAACAAAAACGGAATCTAAGAGGGGGAAATACAAAAAGCAAAACCAGACCTAATAGAATTCCTGTATTTTATTAATTCTCTATGCCTTCTCTAGAGATTTACACCTTTCAGAGTACAAATCTGATCACTGTAGCCCACCACATTACCAAAGTAATTCATCAAAAATGTCATCTGCAAAAGCCAGGAAGGACATCATCCCACAGCACTTGGCAAGTGCATGAAACAGAACATAGAGGCAACTGTAGAAACGTAATAAAAGTTAAATTGTTAAATTGTTGCAGAGACACTGAAATTGCTACTGCAGCCTTCCAATAACCAAAGCAGTCTTTTTTTTTTCTTTTTTTTTTCTTTTTTTGATGAGTTACTTATTCCCAGCAATGAGCCTGGTGAATTTTGACCAACAGGCTTAAAATTTCACAGAAAACAAAGAGGCCAAACAACTCACTCTCTCTGTTTTTAACAAAAAAATTCCGTGCTCTAGACAGACACACAGACAGACAGAGACTCAGACAGAAAACAACCCTCTTTCCTCGGTGTGGCTACAGACAAAAGCAAAAGGAAGCAATGCATCCAAAGCAGTGAGCAGTCATTGTTGTGGTGGAATTTGGGTATGTTTTCAGGGACTGGCGACTGAAGAGTCAGTTTAATACATTCAGAGTCCAGTGTTGAGCCTGCACAGCGAACCTTGAGAGATCTCTTTGCAGTGATCACGTATCAAATACATTATTATCAGTGACAATGCACGTGCTGCATAAGCTGCCACAAAGAGCATTGTCATAACAGGTAATTTCACCCTCCATCTGACACAAAGGTACAGCTTGAATGCCTCCACAGTGAAAGTGCTATTCATCCCTCTTTGCTATGGCCCTGAAATCCTGAAGGGATGATTTAAAGTTTGGGCACTTTTAAGTACGAGGCACAGTTTAAATAAAGCCTTGGACGTACACCACTTCAGAAAGAACACCAACTTGCTTAAGGGACGTATCAAAAATCGCCAGCAACAAGAACTTAGGCAATCTTTTAGTAAAAACACTTTGTCTTCCATCTCAAGGTTATGAACACAGAGAAAGAAGGCACAGTGCTTTTGGCTTAAAGGAGGCTGCTGGTGTGAGATCTGAGGTCTTTCAGCCAGTCAGTGACATGGCTCTGGACGTTCTCACTGGCTGAACCTGGCACCCAAGAACATGACAAAAAGTACAAGACTGTGAACCCATTCTTCACGGCACTCATAAAAAAAAGGCTCTCAGAACTGGTGCCTCAAAACTGTAGTCCAGTAATACCAGCCTCCCCAGAGTAGCAGGTACCAAACATATGGTCAGCAAAACCTTTCAGTTCTACTTCTATCAGTCTGCAAAAATGACCATGAAAGGCAAATCTATATAGACTAATGAAATAGAGTAGTGAAATACGTGTGTTTTAGAGGAGCCCCCACCTTCACTGAAAAACTCCTAAAAGTTTATAAAATCATTGAGAAAAATGCCTAAAATCACTGCAGCAGAAATACCTAAAGTCTTCAGAGGTGCCACTAAAGTAAGTCTGTTCTCACTATGTCCAGACAATGCTTTTTTGTTGACTTAAGAATCAAAATCCTTTTAAAATGGCATCCAATCTCTCTGCTAGACGATTGAGAGTGTCAAGAACTCCTAAAACCCCTGCCAGACAAATGGATTGCCAAGAATCAGCATACAGCTTCACTTCCCTGTCCTACAGACTAAGGCTGCACACAGCACTTCTTGGAATGAGTTCTCCAGGCAACTAAGACACTACAAGACCTACAGGTTCACAGAATACAGTGTTGAAGCTCGCTGGACAAGGCCACAGCTATGCCTCCAGAAACTTACTGTTCTTAAACACTATGCAGAAGTAACAGCTTCCTTTTATTTTTTTATTTCATATTTTCAAGCAAGGCCTGTCAACAGAATATAAGGAGAAAGTGAAACTAACAGACCTAACTCCAAAATGCACAAGTACTAAAGGAACTAGGAACGTGAAAAGCTTCCCCCTCCCCACCATCTGAGAACAACTCCAATTCCTCCTCAAACTGAAAGGCAACCAAGGGATACGAAAAAGCAGCAGCACTGTGCAAAGCCTTCAGTGTGGAGTACAAATACAGGCAGATTGCATGAGTGCTGGATGAGGAGCTGCTGACAAAGCACAAGGATTTCCAATGAACATGCACGCACACAGTGGAACATGCAAATGAACAGCTAGGTCAAAAGAGAAAATTAATTTGATATAGGGGGCATCACAGTATACTGCTACAAGTTGACACCACTTCATATTTGACTGTTAGTTTCCCCTTTACATTTAATTCTCTGTCCAGAATAAGAATTGTCTCAAGTAGCACTTCAGAATCTCTTCACACTCTGCAAATGAAAGCCAACATCACTGCTAAGCTCTTGGTAGCTTGTCGGCCCAAAAGAATGGGGCAACATGAAAGCAATTCAGTGGAAAGGACATCGCAATTTCTAAAACTCAACTCTCTGAAACAATTTTTCAAATAACCAAGTACAAGTAAAGTGGCTAGAAAGTAACATGGGAGACTAGAAGATAAAACTGTTCATGAGTGTTCATTCTCCCTACTGGAAAATGAAACAAGTCTGACGAATAACCAGGATTTTTAATGGAAAAATACATCCCATTCTCCATGCACAAACTGAGAAAGCGTAACACAGAAACAATAGTAGAAAATAATGTCGTTTTCTTGCAGACTATATAAAAAAAGAAGTTACATTACAGTTTCGTACAAGTAAGGAATTTTATATGAAATACTAAATGCAAAAAGGATAACAATCTACCCACAGAGGTGCATTTGTTTTTCTGAGGTATAGTTTCAATACAAAATAATGTCAACATGTGCAAGCTGTTTTCATAAACTTTAGAGATATCCCTGCTTTTTCTTCTCTTTCCTTCCTTCTGCATTGCATCTTATGGTACTTTTAAGTGTCCCGACTTACCAAAAAAAGTAAGATATATATACAAGCCCACTTGAATTGTACTTACGATGTAAGAAGCAATCATATTTAAAACAGCGTCTACAGAAGAGTGTGTGAAAAGAGTGCAGGCTTTGCTCCCTCTGAACAGATTTAGCATTTGGTCCATCTATGTTCGGTGTGCACTCAGGAGGAAGGGCGCCAGGAAGCTGCTGCTCAGTGAGTTCTTTGTATCTTCAAAGGAAAATAACAGAAGTTATTTATTAAGTATGATTTTTTTTCTAAAAGTATTTTTTATTCCAGTATCACTCTGCATTTTCAATGATAACTTAAAAAAAAAAACCCTAAGAAATACGTACCAGCTAAAAAGGTCAATCTGTTAATGACATGACAAGTTATTAATTCCATACCCATTAATACAAGTTGGCTAGGAAAGAATGCATTTGTTTTCAAGACCTACATCGTCCCATGTACAGTATCACTAACTCCGAGAAGGAGACAAGATTTTTTTTTACCAGTAGCTTTTATTTTATCACCTCAAAAAACAGATTATTAGAGACACACACACACACACTTTTCAGTAGTTTAAAAGGAAGGCTAATAAACACTTCTGTATTGTTTGATTTAGGGGAAAGAGCCAAATCCCTTCCAGTGTCACTTGCAGAAGTTACACAAC
Source organism: Edolisoma coerulescens (assembly GCA_013397115.1). NCBI lineage: Eukaryota > Metazoa > Chordata > Aves > Passeriformes > Campephagidae > Edolisoma > Edolisoma coerulescens. The sequence continues at coordinate 2,208,833 of VWZW01007479.1, forward strand.
TGCCACAGAACTAGCTGCAAGGGAGACCATTCCTAATCAACAAATATTTAATGAAGGATTTATTTCATAGGGGAATCTTTGTTTCATAAAGCAACACAGCAATATAACCTAAGAAATACGTTCTTACTTCTCTTTCAATTCTTCTGCTGTACCCTTGTCTGGAAACATTGAGGAAATGGCTTCAAATATCTTGTCAGAAGGAAATCTCCGAGGTGGGTGGGTTTCTTTCTCTGTCAAGGAAGTGAAGAATTTGGAAAACAAAAGAAATATATTTCCGTTCTTTTGCTACCTCAAGAAGGTGTTCAGAGAAAGGGGGAGTTTGCCAAAATTCTAATGTAAAAAAGAAGGAAAGGTTTTTATTTATAAATTGCTTGCAATTTTAAGTGTGTTAAGTGATTTTTCCTGATGAGAAAAATCTGCTAGTAAAATTTGGAGAAACCATTATTTCACCAGCAGATGGAGATGGAAATTCAGAACTCTGCGTTCTTTAGAACAATGATACATCATTTTCTTAGGAGTACCAAAGCATTTATTAGACAGATACCTGACTGATTTCTGGGGCATTTGACTGCCTCAGTATGCCAATGAACAAAAATTGGCAAAAGTGCCTTTCATGGTGTTCTCAATACAAATCTTGAACTAAATGACAAAGGAAATTATGAAAATTATGCTACTTTAGACCTGAAAACTATCACATAGGAAGATGGGTTTGAATAAATTTATTGAGTGGCTAAACAAAAAGTTTAGGGTTTAATTTTTAAAGTCTGCAGATAGACCTACCCATCCTGTTACCTTCCCGATCTTTTTGCTTGTCATCTCTTTCATCAGGATTGTCATCTCCATCATCATCATCTTCATCATCACTATATTGACCAAGGGCATTGACCAACTCAACAAATATTTCGTCATTGATAAATCCACATTCTGAAATTCACCAAAATTAGGAGTGAACAAAAACGCACAAGGTGTGTATGAAATATTTTTAATCCTCCCTACACTTCAATTAAATTAGGGCAACTGCTGTCATTTATGAAAAGCAATTTTGCAGTTTTCCCCTCTTAAATTGCAGAGCATGAACAAAGACAAGTCAAAAATGCTCATTATTCATTTCTTAGACTGACAACTGGGAAGGGAAGAAGAAAAATTTCAACAATTTTTTTCCCAACTCCCTGTGCTACATACCAGTATACATATATAAATCTCTCTTCCTTGTAAGATAAAAAGTACTACCAGCTAGATTATTTAAGAGATTTTATGCCAGAATCCCAGCTCCAGCATGGTTGGGTTAAGCCAGTCTGGAAATGCGTGCTAACAGTCTATAAACTAATCCTTAGACAGCTAAGGAATCTCCAGAGAGATTTTTGGTTGGTAGTTCCTTAGCATCCACTTCCCACAATAGACCCTACTGACTGAGTGATAAAAAAAGAATACAGTTATATACAAAAACTTCAAGAGAAAACTGAAAGATACAATGCTGCATATATCTATTTATTAGATTATATTCTGCTGTGACATTCAGATGGCAGAACAGATTAAACAATAAGGCATTTCTGCACAAAGGAAAAATCATAGTTAGTGCTGACACAGACTATTTAAAAAAAAAAAATCAAAATAACCATGAACTATGTGGGAACTATAGTGCTTACCACCGTCCTTTTGAACCTGGACTAGGTTTGGATGTCAAAATAACTTGACGTTAAATAATAGTTTTATTACTATGTAGACAATGAAAACACCACTTGGATGTTTTAAACAGACTCTTAATATACACACACAGGTTAGTACGAATTATGTCCCAAAAGTGCAATTACAGAGCTAGTTTAGAATTCTTACTCTTACATGGGAATACCTCTGGATTACAGATTCCCACAGTATTTACATTTAATTACAGTCACACAATACTAGTTGTTGGGAGACTAAAAAAAGTCTTTCTACTTGTAATATATTTTATGTATTATAAAGAACCCATAACAACAGTAATTGCCATCATAAACTTTGGTCTCCAGATGCTCAAACAGGATTAATTTTAAAGCTAAACTCCTTTAACAATAAATCAAATCAATAATAGAAGACATTTACTAGTAATGTCATCATTTTGACATAACCAGTTTTCTGACAGGGTTATCAGCAATCAGTAAATCTGTAAAAACACCCAAAGCCCACAAAACATTCCATGTTCCTTATGAAACACAAAAGCACCAGCTATCCTGAGGACATTAACAATCTAGTGTAGGGCTGAGTAGCATTTTTTATTGAATCACAGGCTTAACCTTCATGAATGGTATACAATGAACTCAAAAAGTGTGGTTCTCTTTCTCAGTCACTTTCTCACTCAGCTTTAACAGGAATATAATTAATCTTAAGAAGCTGTTCTCTGTTTGAGTGAAGGGGTAGAGTGTGTGGGTAATATTTCTGTGAAGGGGGAAATCACAGTAGTCAAAAGAAACCTTTATAACTGTAAAGTTAAGGCTTGCATAAGCCAGTTCTGAGGGAGCACAGAGCAAGTGAAAGGTCGCCACTTCGCTGAGACTTCAGCAAAGTAAGATACAGATTACACTGCCTGTAGTCCAGATCCCACACGGAAGAACAGGTAAACTACACCTAAGAATAAATATATATCATGTACCAACAGAAGGATACAACTTTGCTCTATAAACTGACTTACAGAGAGGGTTTTTTTTAACAGCTAGCAAGTTCCTTAAAGAAAGGAAGGAAAAAAAAAAACCCACAAACCTACAAGAGGTTATTCTGTTGAATCACATTTGCAAATGTTGTCATTATCAGAGTTTTGCATAATTCTCCTGCCACTTTATGCTAGGCAGGACACACACACACACTACAATATCATATTCCAAAGCTCTAAGCACAAAATTGGATACCAAGAATCACTGTATCGTATAGGGAAAGTTAATGTGCCTAATTTCCATATTACTGCTTTAAAACTCTGCAGCCTTATGAAAATGCAGAACAATACATTTAAATAAGGAAGTCTGTTATACCTAATGTTTACGCAATGTAGAGATTCTAGAGATATTACTGTAACAATCAAGCATCAGGTCTTAAGCAACACTACAACAATAATTTATATAGGAAGAAGTGATTAGTATACCTGAGTGTTTGGGCTCACCTCTGTCTCCATGCACTTTCCCATCATAGTTCTTGATCAGTTCTTCAATAAATGTACCATCCTGGTCAAGCACCTCATCTCCCATATACGGAATGTTATGTAAAACAGTTTCATCCTCTACCTAGGAATAACAGTTTTGATCAAACAGTTTTAAATTGTGCTGTTAAGTGACCATTTCTGCATTGTTTTTCACAATCAACAGCAGTCTAGCTATCATAGTAGACTAACTAGCTTCACTGCTTTAGCACATTTACCATTAACTAAAAAAACATAACAAAACCCTCAATGACTTTCAACAATATTTTGCATTCTTGGTGGCTGGCTCAAAATGCTAACACTAGCTCCTAATCTTAAGGTTAGCAAGAAGTTTCCATAAAGCTTCTACTATGGAAACTCATTAAGTTACCTAGCTTTGGGAAGCTTGCATTTGGTAAATTCATTCGTCCTCCCTTGGTTCTCTCCTACAGTAATGTAGGAAACCACAATGAGAACCACCATTTCATTGTTAGGCCAGAGATAAGAAAATATGCTACAAAAAGACTCTAAATTAAAGTTGTCTAAATAGCAAACAGAGAAACATGCCTGACAATTTAATCTGAACTCCACTGTCTCTTCTTTTTGACTGCATATAGACTAAATGCATTAATACTGCCAAGTTTTATCAGTAGAATTCATGGACCTTGATAATCAGCTGCATCATCCAATACTACAAAAAAACCTCCTATTGTTAAGAAAATAAACTTTCCTGCTGATCATGATTCTGCAGCAGTCCAAAATATCCAAACACTGACGAACTGAAAGCAAGGAGAAAAACGTGTGGAACAGCTCTGCATGTATACTGATAAAAAAAATTGTTGTTTAAACCATTTTGTAACAATTATTATCAAAATAACCAGTCAGCAAAGGTGGTCATATACAAAATGATGTGACAAAGATTTGCAATAAGCTAAGCTTTTCAAGAAATCAAATACCTACAACAAGAATCTAATGTTATGGCTTCTGCATACAGTGAAGCTAATCTGAAAAAAAAGGTATACTCATATCTGAGAATGACCACTATGTGGGGAGACTATTTCAGGATTAAGTTCCCTTTATTCCACAAAAATTATTATTCTGCTACAGATATGTTGGTTGATTGCCTTACATAAAAGCATTCATATTCCTCAGAAAACCTTTCTCACTACACTAATTAGATACCTTCAAATAAAACTACATTTTTTAACAGCCACACAAGTCAGTAGGTCACCTGAATAAAATAAACTTTACAGCAAGGTTTTGGAGATACTTAGGTACATTGAGGACAAAGATTCAGTTTGCAAAGTTACCTTTCTCTTTATTTTATTTGGGGGAGCTTATTTCTGATTATTACTGCCCTATTACCAGTACCTAAGATAGGGAGGGTAATTGGTAATAGATTTTTGCTGGCATACTTCTAAAATTAATACCTCCCTTTTCTCCATATCTTTCTCCTCCCTACACTTGTTTGAACTTACCATAAAATTCTGTTGAAGGGGAGACCAAGAATACATTATAGGCACAGAAGCAACAGCATTGAGAGTCTTCAGCGGGATGACTTGTTTTGGAAAATCAATGTCACTGGTAACAGAGCACTGAAATAAGAAGTTGAAGTTACACTTACATAGCAATGTCAGAAAAAAAAAAACAAACAAAAATAAATCACAGAACACTCTGCAATGTAGAAAATTCAAAGAGTTTCTCAAAATTAGCCACATCAATCTTTGAAAAATGCATCGGTTTTTTAAGGCATAACAGGAATAATAGTTTTAGCAAGAAAAGAACCTCAAGAATTATTTCTACGTCAAGAGCTTTGCTAATAGATCATGATGGGTTTTTTCCACTTATTATTAAGTGGCTGTGATAGTATTTTACTCAGATTATTCAACCTACGATACAAATTAAGTTTGGTATCTCAAACCAGATTTAGTACCTGTTGCTGCTGCTACACTGATGTTAGCGTATTTACTCAGGCCATCTAAGAGGCAAGTGAATTCCCTTGGTTTCAGATCAATACACTGTAGAAATCATGTATTATTTATGTTACAAAAATAAATAAAATTTTACTTTAACACCAGCAAGACACCTTATATAAATAAAACCTCCATATGTCTTTTTTATTCCTGCCTTGTTTCCCCATTATGGTCTGTTTATCCTATCCTCAAGCCTTTTAATATGCTCACTGCTGCAAAGGAAAAATGAAAATTAATGCTTAATATGTAACTCTGGATACATCAATGAATTTTTCAGCCACAGGACTTCTGTTTCGGAGATTCAGAGATTTATGTAGCCTCCAAAGGATAAACAATCCATAGAGATACAGACAACAGTTAGGTTATTCTTGCATCTAATAATCAACGGTTAACAAACACAGATCAAATTTCCTCAAATATGTGGACTGCAGTATGAAGAACTCTGGGAAAAAAGTTACAAGAAAAAGCAGACAGGAACATACAAAGCTAGGGGAAGTACAACAGAGGAGATTTGGAGGTAGGTAAAACAAAGTTTAGAACAGCTATCATAGCTACCTGAAAGGAAAAAAGGAAGTGGAGACAAAAGATCTTTCTCCTTTCCAGAAGGGAAAGATGAACAGAGCTTCACATTTCTAAAGAAATACACAAAGTAATGTAACAAACAAAGACAGAGACAGTACCCCAGCAGAATGACACAAGCCAGATTTATTTCTTTTCTTTTTAATCTGCAGCAAATGAAATTAGATTTCTGCTGTGTATATTAATATTCTAGACACTGTCCTATGCTACTGCTTTATTCCCATTTCAGGTTAATGTTTAATTTTCTAGCTAGCAGCCATCAAGCATATTTTTCATGTATTTTTAAAGAAAAATACAAAAGTAAAAGAATTAATTACTTTTATCTTTGGAACTAGAAGTCTCAGGCTGACAAATGGGCTACGTCAAAATGACTCTGTTTGGTACTAAGCCTCAGTTATGCTGCTCTGTTGTTCTGGTACGGAACTCAGGTTAATGTCTGGTAGATCTGCACAAGACATGTTACGGTCTCCAGTTGATGCTGACTGGAGAAAACCTCTGTCACCAGCAATGCCCTGCAGTCTTCACCAAGCACAGGAAGGCTCTCACACAACCTTTCTATTTCTAGCCAGCATCTTATGCAACTCTGAAGAAATTCAGCATATCGAGAAAAGAAGATTTTAAAGTAATCTTTTAAAGTCCCCACCAATTTCTCGTCTCACTTCTCTCACTATAAATTATGGCAACCTTAAATCAAGCATTAGAGCCCTGATTCATGAGACAGAGACTGGATTTGAACGCAGTAATTAGTGTGCTCTATCAATACAGGCAGGAAATTAACATAAAGAATAGCGAACACCACACTTGAAAGAAAAGAAAAAGAAAGAGGAATGATGAGGAACAAACTTCTAGTAACAAAAAAAAAAATGAAAATTGGATGTGTACCTGTGTGAATTATTATCAGTTCTGATCCCAAACAATAGCTATAGAGCTGTACATGAGTAATTGCATATTCAAGAATATGAAATAGAAATAAAAGAGAACACCCAAAGGTCCTCACCTCCTTGCATTTGAACATGCATGCACACAAATGCACATCTGTGACACACTCCCACTCCCCAGGTCTCCACCAAAATTTTAGGAAAAGAAACTGCAAATTTCCTTGAAGATAAAGTACTTTGGTTCGCCTTTTTTAACCTATTCATGGTAAAGTCTTTTCATTCTCACCCTACTGAAAAGAGTTAGCTTTTCAGATTATTACAGATAAAACATCTTCAAACTTGTTTAGTTTGAAGAAGTGCCTAAAGAGCAACTGAGAAAGAAGGTAAATTAACCTGGGATGAATATAGAAATCTGGAGTGGGTTTAAATCACTGTTGAAGCTACCATGACACAGGACACAATCCTGAGTAACATGCTCTAGGATGAGGCTGCTTGAGCAGGAAAGTCGCACTAGATGACATCCAGTGGTCCCTTCCAACCTTACAATTCTGTGGAAACCAGTTTAGGTGCTCAAATTATGCCACAAGTATGGAAGTGTTTTTCAAAATTTAGCATCCAGTCTGCTTGTGCAACACAGGGATTCACCAATCTAACTAACTCCTGTTAGAACCTCTGTGATTAAATTACTTTAATTAATATAAAAAAAACTTTGTCAAGTGGGTATGTTCACAGCTTTCACGTACTTTAACTCAGGAAGAACCAAAGTAGCCACTCATTTGTACAACTGGGGGGCAACTCCAACAGGAGCAAGAGTAAACTCCCAGTGCCATGGAGACAGAACAGTTTGATTAAAGGATGCTGAGGTATGATCCAAGCATTATCAGAAATAAAGAATTTTCACTTTTGTGTGTCATTCAAAGCTAGGTAGCCTGCTACATATTTATTGCTTTATGAAGTCATATGATCAAAGTACATAATAAATTCTTTAAGACACTCATACAAAACACATTGAGCTGCCAAGTCATATCATGCTGAAAAAAAATATAAAGAACAGCCAACTTTCCAGTAATAAAACGAAAACGTGCTAACAACCTTGTAAGTGGAATTACCACAACACATATTAACCAACCTCCCTGGTCCCGCGCAATGAGCTCACAGAAGTCATGATGTGAACAGGCTGTATCCTACGTTGTTTCCATTCTTGATTTAAGATTTCAGTTCTTTCCAGTATCTTCTGACGATTAGAATTAAACATACTCTAAAAATTAACCACAACATTATAAATAAATGAAAGACTCCAAATTCATCTGTTAGCATCTTAAGGCATTATAACATTTAACCAGACATGTTGTAACAAAAAAAACTGCTCAAAACTCAAACATACAAATTTAGTTCAAACGTCAGTGAGGTTCAATATAGTTCATTATCCCTTTCTTCAATTCATACCATGTTCTCACATTTAGAGAGTCACACATTTAGCATGGAACTAAATTCTAAATGGAACTTGGAAGAGTATGCAGCTAAAGAAGTTGCCATATTAGCTCTCCACAACCTCTTCTGACACTTAACATTCTCGACCCAATCACATATAAACGTACCATACCTGTTTATAAGACCATAGAGTTAAGACAAGTTTTCAGTAGGCTGACAAAGTATTCAATGAAATTGTTATAGCAAGTGTTAACTGTAAGACACATACTTCAGAAGAAAATCAATACTTGTAGAATTTTACAAGCAATAGAACCAAAAGATAAAGTACCTTTACTTCATCAGCACGTCGGAACCTCTTGAGCTGCCTCAGTCTCATATATTCTGATTTTACACGTTTTCTCCAGCAAATTGGTCCCTTCTCAGATTTTTTTCCCGTTTGACCCATGATTATCCTACAAGAGACAATGTCATGTTAGTATTACCAAATCTGACACTACTGCTTACAGAAGTAGTTAGATAAGAGAGCAACATTCCTTTAATATCTTTCATATCCAATTCCTTTAATTCCTTTCAACCATACACTTGCAATACCATCCCAATCCAACAGAAAAAAATGAAAACACATTGAAGTGATAGGCACCAGAAAACAGTAATTTTAACTGCAAATCAGTGGACCCATCACATTTGCACTTCTAATGCCTCTATACAAAAAGGTATCTGATGGATTTAAAGGGGTGAAGAGGAACAAATCAAGATTCCCACTGCAAAGATACACACTGGAATTCTCACAAGTAGCCTTGTAAATCAACTTCTGGAGAACTACGTTCCTGGCAGACAAACCTTTGCCTCCTTGCAGGAGGGGTCCTCTTCACTAAGACACCAGCTCCTACAATAGACTTCTGGAGTTGACTTCAAGTACAGAGGTACCCCAAGAAGTATTCCGTTCTCCCACCCAGCCACTCAAGCATGAAAAAATTGTAAAAATTCAGACAATGAGTTTTGAAACAGACAGAATAAGAGACTTTGCTCTTCTGTCAAGTATTCTATAAGACCAAAAACTGCCCACTGATTCCACTATACTGATCACCCTCCTAGTGCCAAGTGGTTAATTTTTATGTTACAGGACTGTTGGCAATGAAGTTGTATTTTTATGTTATAATCCAAATGCCTCGCTAGAATATGCCAATCTGCTCCGTATTTTTCAAAATCAAGGACCGTATGCTACAACTATGCTGGCAACGACTATTTTGACAGCATCCTGAAACTAAACCACTACATCAAAGACTGGCTTCTTCTCAAGAGCTGCACTGTAAAACCTACAATATTTCACTCAATAGCTCAAAATATCATTCACAATAGCCACGATGGACTGAAAGGCTGAAACATCCAGTTGCCCAAGCTTACCACATTCTCAAACAAGCATGATCAGTTTGAGCAGCAACAATTCCAGCCCTTCTAATAATCAAGGCAGGCCAATATGAACAGAGGTGTCATCTTTGGGCTCGAATCCAATGCCCACATTACAGCTCCCCTGACCGTCATAGGTACAGCTTTATCCAAGTTACTGGAAGCTTACTGCTCTATTTTCAGCAGTTCTGTACAGGTCAGATTTGAGTTCTATCAGACTTTATGATGGTGATGAGAGGGAGAAATCAATACAGAGCCTGTTTATTCTCAAGACTATGCATTCATTTACAGTGAACAAAAAGGTAGTAAGTCTATAAGAGCCTGAACCCATTTTCATGCAAGACTTAATAAGATTTAATAATAATATTTTGTAAGAAAAAATGTTGGGGTTTTAGATGCAGAATAAAAAATAATCTACAAACAAATAGCAGCAGAATTGCCAACCCAAACCATGGGAAACATCCTTTGAGGAAAAAAGACACAGGATACAAATAACTATATAATGTACCTGACAAGACAGAGGGGGAGGGCAGAGAACCAACACTGGGAGGTAAATCTATCAACAAAGCATCAAACACCGTTACCCTGCTTCCATGCACAAGACAGCAAGTAGAATCCACGTCCATCTCATTCACCACAACACCAGTGGTTACAAAAAAGCCAAAAAATTAAAACTATAAATAAAAAAAAAATAATCCTGGACCATTCATTGTTAGAACACAGACAAGACATTCAGTGATTCGAAGTGCACTATGATATTGATTAAAGAGCAGCATAAAAGCATTATGAAGTATAGAAAATACACTGTACTGTATGCTAAACTAAGCAAAGTAAAAATCTTGAAAATCAACTCATTAACTGGAAATAAATTAGACATAGAATAAGTACCATCAAATAACAGACAATCTCAATTTGTAAGCAATACAGAACATCAAAATTGCTTCAGTTATGATTCAGCCAAAAGACATGGAAAAAGCATCAATGAACTCAAAACATAAATGAAAGCTCAGCTAACAATACTGAAGTAAGATAGCCCATGGAACTGAAACACAGATTACATTCACTTACTCGAATACTGCACCAACCACAGCCCTTCTTATTCTAGTTTGCTGGATAATAACAAATGACTCCAGCTTAAAAAAAAAGCTTTCTCCACTGAAATTAAATTGCCAGATAAGCCCTGCTCATCAGAAGCAGATCTATATAGATATCACTTACAATTGGATTAAAAACAACAAACAGACAAACCAAACAGAATTTCCATCTTTCTTTCATACAACTTAAATATAGCCCCATGAAGACCCCACAAACAAGGATTTAGGACCTGAGAGAAATACATCCCCATCAAAAAAAAAATTCCAATCTATTCAATTTTCCAGTAATGAACATCATTGTTACCTGCTGCATTAAAATGGTAACAAAATAATACTTCATAAGAAGATTAATGCTTCCTTTTAAAACAGCATAACTTACACACACTCAGGTTACTCATCTGAAAACAAACACAACTTATAAGAATACTCTCCTCTTGCACTAGTTTCAAGTTGCTGTCTGGGGTACAGCACAGACAACTTAATGGTCAAGGCACCAAATAATACACGACAGAAAATGAAAAAAAAAATGTACTGTTGCTTATGTCAAGTTACAGCAAGAAAAAGTTCTCCTACATAAAGCCATAATGTTAATGTGCAACAGTCAGTGGGATATATATCATACATTAAGTCCAATATGTATAAACAAATTAGAAACTACCTCTTAAGTGGCAAGTCCATATTAAGAGAAAAAGCACTGAGTGGAAAGGAAGCATATGCACAAATAAGAGTATAGAAAAATTATATCTAAGGAAAAAAAGTGTCCTGGATGTATGTTCGTAAAAAATTTTCAGGGATTGTCAAAATTAATATATTAATGGTCTCTGAGCAGCAGTTTTTCGAGGCAAGTGAACCGTGTTTGTATGGTTTTGGGCAGTATAACATAACCAAAGTAGAATTACAGTGTTGGTAACATATGTACTGTGGTAGGAGACAATTGGTTTTGTGTCCCAAATCTCAGAAGAAAGTACAGAATAAAAATAAACCAAGGCGGGGGCAGGGCAGGAAGAGCATATTCAGAGAGTTAATTCTCATACCGCAATTGATCTATCATTAGATTATCTCACATTAGGACTACAGACAAATGCCACTGATGATTTCTCATGTCAGTTCAAAGGTTGTCCCCAAAACTATAAATTTAAGAAGCTAGACCTGAAAAACTGGGATAAGAAGTTTCGCAGGCAAGGACAGCCAGTGTTGAGAAGCAAAAAATGAAACAGAACTATGAAAGTAGGGTGCTGGACACTACTTCCATCCCTGAAAGCAAAAGTAATTTGGAGAATTAAAAGACTTCAGGGAAACATCAACACAATCTCTGGGGCAAGTTCAGGGTTGTAGATGCTGTCTCAAGCCTGCTAGTGGTCTACTTGCCTGGTCCCTGTGTGCAAGACAAACCTCTCCCAAATCACTTTCTCATGCACGTAAACAGCAGAAATGGTGAAAGTACTCTGAACTGTAAGACTACACAGTTCCCACTTTGCTAGACAAGACAAAAAACCTGTACATTTTCCTTAAACTACATTGTATGGGAGTCACAGCTATGACTGCAGAGCACAGAAACTAGTGAATGTTAAGATCAATTTGTCAGAGCTAGTCAACTTTTCATACAGTTTCAGAATATTCCCTATAGCAGCCGGAGTGGCACAAGCTAAATCCCATCTGTCTGAGAATAGTTAAGCCTGTCTTAAGACAGCACAGTTTGAAACAGTTTCCATTTAATAAATAAAACATTATACTGATTGTCTTAGTGCAATGGTCTGATTCCGAGAGCCCCTAGGCCTTGTCCCTCTTCTCCGTCCCCATTTCCCCTTCTGAATCCTGCTAGTTGTTTGTATTGTTTTAAAATCTTATTCTTTCCCATTTTTTTAATCCTTTTGATTAAAATCGTCCAGAGAGCCAAGTCCTGAGACGTTCTAGCCAAAAAAAAAGGAAAAAAAAAAAGAAACTATGTAGCAGCCAACTCATTTATGGGCAGAGTATTGAGCCTGCAGAACAGATACAAAGAAAGCAAGCCTGACTCCAAAGCAGTGATACTGTTTCTAGAGAAAGCCCTTCTCCCAGAGTGCACAACTACTTCCATGCAAAACCCGAGCTGACCTCCACAGATGTCACCGGGCACCACAGCAAGGAGGGAAGCCTCGCTGTAACTCCCCACACCCTGTTTGCAGAAGAGGGAACGCTGTGGACTGTCTTGTTCCACACTGGGCAATCACCCCAATGCCACAGCAAAAAAGGAGATAATTATACTAACGAGAGGACCAATGTTATTCCAGACCCTCACCAAGTACAAGAAAAATAGGAAAACTAACCCCTGTTAAGGAGAACAATAAGGTGGTATTAGGAATGAGGCATACTAAAGCCACCTAAAAACCAATTTAAAAGAAAAACCTACAAGAAAACAGAAACAAAGACATAACTATTCTTTTCAGTTTCTACTCATAATTGCATAGCTGGAAATGAAAAAACAAAAAATGGCAGCGTCCTAAACCATATACATTAGCTTTTTAAAGAAACCATGCTGAGCATTTCATAATTCTGTACAAGACCCACATTCTCTACAGTAAGTTTTTAAGAAAATTCATGCCTATAAGCTTACATCAGGCAACATTTACTTTCAGCAGACAAATTGTGCTCAATACATCTAAGATTCACAATGAGACAAAGAAGCGTAGAACAATTTCAGCTCAAATTGCTCCTGTTTTGCCTACAGAGCATAGAAATAGCCTTATTTAAAGACAACCTCCTATTTTTCTTTGATCATTTTGGCAATATCCATCAGCGACAGACAAGCACACAGATAATTCTCTAAATTAGGCAGCCTATTCAAACAGTCATAAGGCTGTCAAAAACTATATTTAAGCTCCTCTGGCTACCATGCCAAATTTCAGGAAAAACGATAAATTAATGAAAATTTTCAACTGAGAAGCAGGGGAGAACAAATGAGGGGGGCTGCCCTTTTGAAAGAACACTACTAGTTTGTAATTGTGCTTAATACTACACAACATTTTAAACTGTAGAAACATCACATTATCTTCCCACTACTCAGGATTCCTGTTTGGAGATATTTATGAATTAAAACATAATTTGTATGGTATAGTATAATTTACAAGTTCTTTTTTTGTGAATTAATCTACACTCATAAGGTTATTCACATACTTTAAATATATGCTACTACAATACAGCACTTCGGAGCACCGTTAACCACCAGTTTCAGTGCAGGGGGTGGAGGGACAGTGAGGCTGGAAGCGAATATAAAACCCAGTGGAGAAACTGCATTTGAAATCTGATGCAAACAGAATAATGAAATAAGTAATCATGGTTTTTTGATGCCTAGAATAATGGGAGAGTAATGAAAGCACTGCTTCTCCCCCCCACAAAGCCAAATGCTTTCACACGTGCTTCTCAGAAGCTGGAGGCCCGGAGGAATGTATTTAACTGCAGGACCCTGCTCAATGGACAATACCACAGCGCTGCTTGATCTCTCTTCCAGCTCACCTTCAGCATGCCCACGGCCCCGTCCACAGTGACCTACTGCCACTGACTGCAAAGCTCAAAGCCTGCACCTGTGCTGGCTTCAGGAGCTGTCATTTCAAACACTATACACTTACTAATTTAGAGACAATACTACATCTTGAAGGTACTCACCAAAGTAACTTCCTCAGAAGCAACGGCACCTAACCATCATCCCACCCTTCCCAACTCTTTATTTTCACCCTGGTACAGCTCATTAACTGGATTCAACTGACCAATGATAAATAAAAGCTCATTTTTGCAATCGTTTTCTGAAATACAGATGAGTTTCACGATCTCATCCATAGCTGTGGCTTTCTCTGCACAATCATAAAGCAGGAAGAATTTTATAAAAAATCAGACCAAGACTAGAGAAGAACTAGTGCAGGCAATGAAACCACAAACAGGCACTGGTTTCATACACCAGTTTGCTCTGGAGTGGCAGGCATGCTCTTTAGCTGTAAGCTGTTATCAGATCCAGACAGCATACAAGTCTTTCAGCCTGATCTTATGCAATCTTACTAATGGACAAATTATTATATAATAAGCCCTATCTGAAGTCAACACAGAACTCCTTCAAGCATCTACAAAAATTACGGAGAAAAAAACCAAAGAAAACCAACCACACCCCACCACACTCTTCCATGTTTTTTCACAAACTAAAAGAAAATTTTTACTCGGGCAGCAGAATTTAGGACAACTTTCACATTCAATGAAAAAAGCAGAATTGTAGCAACAGAAGGGATTAACAAGATTTTTCCGCAAGCCTGCAAAAAAATTCAATACTTGCTAGAAAATAGAGAAAAACCAAACACCCCCAAAAAGAATGCATTTCAGGTATCAAACCCAATGCATTAAGCATAGACCTGAAGTTGTTAACTTTACCGAACTACCTCATAAAGAACTCATATAATCTTTTTGTTACAGGATTTTACACAGCGCAATACAACAAAATGATTGTTCAACTGCAGCTACCTGTTTTTCAGATATGTAAACTAAACTTTATTGCTTAGAAACTCTTAGAAATTTCCTTTTAGTATTCTACTTCATGCACCATAAATGCAAAACAAGATAATACAGTCTATGAAACTATCCTAAACCTTTCCAGAGTAAGCAGTTTCTAGCACTCTTACTACAACTATCAAGCACCTGAAAAAAAAAAACCAAACCAATAAAACACATACATATTGCCAGACTTCAAAAAAGCTAACTTGAAAATTAATTATAAATTAATGCTCTAATGTACCAGATCTGTCTTCTACATTTATACCAAACTTTTGTTAATATCACAGAGAGATTCTTGGGGGAAAAAAATGGTCAAAACTCAATATTCTTCTTTTGAATTAAGTAGGAAAAATTGTTCACTGAATGTGATTTCAGAGCTGCTAGGTCTTTCCACAAAAAGTTAAGCAAGCTGTAGGTGCGGGGGGAAAAATGACACTCAAAGAATCTCAAAGGGCTTTTTACCTGTGCTATTATAGCAAACACACAAAAAGATACGGCTAGAAGTTTTATAGTCGCCACTCTGCTTTCTGGATTTTCTAAAGCAAAACAAAACATGGTTTTCTTTCAAACTTATCTATGTAAAATACCACGTTCTCATTTCCATGGGAAGAAAAATATTCCCAAGGCCACTGTCAACTTGGGTATTTCAGATCCCAAACTAGACCAACTAACAAAAATCTCTATCTCTGAAATATAACATAGGAAAGATTAATATAGTTTATTAATAATATTTCACATCAAAAAAACCAACAGCACACTTAATCTTTTACAGAAATAATCAGAGAAATAGATAGGAGTAAACTGTAGTGTGTTTTTATTATTTTATATCACAGAAATGTGGTATTTTAAGTTTGTAGTACAGTTCAATCTATTTTTAAACAAGAAATACCTAAAAATACTTATATACTTGTATCATGTTGTTATTCCATATGCTGAAGTACGGTATCATTAAAGGCAGTTTAAATTTTGAGAAAGAACTTACATCAAATGCTACCATCAGTTCAACTACCTTCCTCAAATGCTATTTGGTGTCAGTTTGACCTGGAAAAGACATCATCTGTCCACTGTATCACTGGTCACTCATTTCCACTTCTACTCAGCCTTCTCTACTGTGAGTGCTTAAGTGCTTATGATTCTGTAATCAAACTAGGTCAGGAGGAAAAAAAAAAAATCTGTCTGAACAGCCCAGAAAATGAACATACTTGGTTTTTAAATACATTTTTTCAACAAAATCAGCTCCACATGCCGGTTTGTTCAGCAGCCACAGATTTGTTCAAGTTTGCTCAAGCCATGAATTCTTGAATCCACACAAGGGACAGAGGGGCGATACTGGGGCAGAGGCAAGAGGCAAAGAACTAAAACTGGAGAGGGAAACAGTTCAGGCTTCAACAGAAGTGTTTGTCAAACCATGCCATCCCTCTGACACTCAGTTTTACTGAGTAAAGAAGAATTATTCTTAAAAACCAGAAATAGGAAACATTTACTAAGCCATCCATGCCAGCTGTACCACTCTTTGGGCAGATAAAGGCCAGCAGCTTGTATTTGCCTACAAAGGCTTAACCAGTACTGGCTTCTATTGGGTAGTATCTAAAAGAAAAGGATCGGTTTGTTAACTCATCTAAGCAGGTAACTCCAAACAATTCATGTGTCCTTCCTCACCCTGACAGGCATCAGTGGTTGTGGATGATGTAGGTTAACTAAACACTCATGATCAACTCTGACAAGATTACATGTTCGGCAAGAATGTTCTTGATCACTCAAGAGATGGAAACTTTTACAAGCTATTATCAAAGACAAAACTATGAGCTTTAACTAATCTAATGGAAGGAGGAGAACCATCAACAGCCTCAGATGTACCAATGCCAACCCCAAACTGAAGAGCAACGACTGTGTGTGAAAATTCAGAATATTTCCTGTTTTTCCTCCTCAAGTTAGCAGAAAACCCCTGGCTTGCAAGTAGAATTAAAAACCTGTTCTGCAGTGTGGGTAACAACTACATCCAAGACATTTTGGTGTCGGCCCTAACACAAACACAGACTGCTGGTGGCTATAGGCTTTCCAGGTAATATGGCAGCTCTGAAAGCAGGTCTGCTGCTATAAATAGGCATGCTTTTATTATGAGCAGTCTCATTACAAGTAAGCTCCTATTATTGTGACAGCTATTTATTTGCAATTACTATCTGCAACACTAAAATACATTTCAATTAGTAGAATCCCTTTTACAATACTCTGTCACTACAATATTGTGGGGTTGTTTATGCACCAACAACCTGAAGATTTTGCCTTCACTGGAACTGCTGTTAAATCCAAGGCCAGTGTACTTTCTCCTTTCTGATGTAATCAAACTAGCTTATTAGCAATTAGCTAACAGAATTTTGCTAAGAAGAACAACATTTCACCCAAAACTAAACAGCACATTCACTTACCTGTTTCCTTCTGGAAGCTGATGACAAATACATCCTAGTGTACTTCTCAGCTAGAACCAGGAAAGGAAGTGGGATCTTAAAATGGCATTCATTTCCTCTCTTCATTGTCTGCCTACACTGCTTTAGCATCTCAGACAGACTTTACACAGAAAATACATTACGTTTGATTGTGCTGATCAGCTACTTCAAATTGTATCTTTTCTGCACTCAAAAGAAGCAGAGCTTTCTAACTGGACCAGAGCTGTTCATGCTGGCATCATAAATATCCAAACTGGTAAGGAAGAAGTGGAACCATGAAACCAGAGTCAAGGGAAAGCAGAAAAAAAACCTCTCCTCTTCAATGCAAGCAAACCATTACAGCATATCATCCACTTGTCTTAAACGAGAACATTTATCTTCCACACCATGTAAAACATATTATTCACACTGTGTAGTTTTTTTTCTTTACAGCACTTTGCACAATCAATGCAGTTAATGCATTAACTACTTCTGCGGGAGTAGCTTTCAAGAAGCTGTTTCCTGCTATCTCTTGATCAACTAAAGATTGCTCTGAAAAGATGTAGTCAGCGGCAAACAATAGCAGCAAACTTGTCTAGATTACTTGCCAGTGCAAGACAAATGAAAAGCTAGTGTAAGTTCCTTCAATTGCATTCTGCCTCCTATGTCCCACATCGCACTACAGCCACTCAACGAGTATTAGCACAAGTCAAAGGCTTCAAGGCATGTTCTTTTTATTCTTAACAATATTCTTCAGAATACCACATGCAAGCTCCCCAAACTCCTGAACACACTCTTAAGAATGTGCCATACTTTTATCTCTTTCTGGGCCTTATCAAAATTGGAGGAGCCCCTCCAAGAATTTCAACCACTACATAGTGGAATTAACTCCCTGAATAGCCTGCTTTCCTACACAAATTGGAGCTAAACGCAGACAATCATGGAATTGGAGCACTGTTCTAACTCTTCTACTGAAACATTCTGATCTATGCTAAAAGGAAAATACAAGAGGGAACAGACAAGATTCAGCAGGGGATTTTATTTCATTGTTGGAAGAAAATGCTTCCCAGTGAGTGTGGTCCAGCATAGAAATGTGTTAAGCAGAGGTGTCAGAATCTCCACTCTTGAAAACATTTTAAAAGTGGTCTGGAAAACATGATTTCAGTGTTGGCCTAACCCAAGTGGGAGACTGAATCAGATGACTTCTAGATCTAAAACTATCCTACAAGTCAACACATCTCTCAGCTGGGCCCACCATCTCAAAACCAAGGAACATGCTATTTCTAAAGCTCATGCTAGGGAGTTTGTTTGCCTTTTAAATTTCAGTTAATATTCAAAAGATGAAAACAATCAGTGCTAACACTTAGTATGTCAATCTGCTACAGACACAATGTGAAAAACACTACTATTAAAGGAACAATAATTTGTCAATTAAAATGCTTAAGAGCTTAATCAGACTAAACTCTTCAGTTTGGTGTGCAATCACTGATTCTTATAATCAGTAGAAGTATTAGTCTCCTTTAACAACTCCATCAACTAGCTAGTTCACATACTCCTTCCCACTACTATTCCATGTGTTGGTTCATGTGAAAGATGCCTTGTCTGGTTAACAGTACAGTTGGAACTTTCAGCTCTCTCTCTTAGAAACTGTAATTTAAAAAGACAGATTGGAAAGCTCTTCACTAATTAAGAAAGCAGTCTAACTAGAATGCTTAAACTTAACATTATGTTTAAAATAAATAAAAGACCACATATAAGGGCTGTTATTTTCAAATTAGTTGTCTTCTGATCCTAATGGGGTTCTGCTTCTCTTATAGCCCGACCTTTGTGCCTTTGAAGTGTCACTCTGTTCAGACATTTTACTTTCTGCCATTTAAGTGACTACAGCCTTAGCTTGCACTTGGCATACTTAAGATCAGAAGCCTGATCTCTACCCTGGAACATTAAATGGTTGATTGTCTTTTGGTTTGGGGTTTGTTTCGGCTTTTTTCCACCTTTTTTTTTTTTAATTTTTACATTTTAACATATTCCAGAAGAAATCACTAAGAAGGTCTAGTGGTACACATGTTCACATTAAGCAACTAGTCTATGATTTGCTTCCCCAAACCTTGAAAGATGTGCCACCTCAATTATTTCTTCCCAAACACAATGGTTTTTTGGGCCTTGTTACTACCCCAACTGCTCTTTAAGTTAATAGCTCCCAATTCATACTTCAAGATACTCAAGACTAATGAGATGCTTTCCTGTGTCTTTTGAGTAAGAATTTCAGCTGATTTCAAAACAGGCTTAAAGAAAAAAAAAAAAATCCCCCTTCTGTGGCAAATTCACATCTGGTCATCACATGCTACCTTGATCTGTCATATACAGAATGACTATGCACAACCTTTTCTCTTACAGCTATGTATGAGTGGCTATCAGTGAACTAAGAGTACAGTTTCATGACATATTTAATCCAATTAAACCACTTATTTGTAGTAATATTGCTATGAAACTAACTAACTGTAATGACTATATTTTTATTTGCAGTATTATTCCCCAAACTAAAACTAGTTACCACTTGAGGGGTTATTAAATTATTATAACATAGGCAATACCTTGAATCTGAGCTAAGCAGTGTGTCAGAATTTCCTCTAAATGGATGATTTTTAGCCTTCCTGTGACAACAAGGCTGATGCACCCTTCTGCATACATCCTCTATAGGAACTTCTGATGCAAATGGCGAACATAAGCCAAATGTGACATGGTTTACTCTCCACTAAGTTACATATATGTTCTGCAACAGTTTCATGAAGGACTACAAGTGCTCTGGCATTATGAAAAGCTCCAGCATGAACATATATTCTATAAAAAATAAAAAACTTAAAGATTGGGGAAGTCATTAAAAAGAAAATTAGTAGGGAGAAACACCACTTAGGGCTGCAGACACTGACGTGTCAACAGAGAGCAGCCCCTACGCAAGCAATGCCATTGCAGCCAGCCACCATTCCAAAGGCTCACTGTCACTGCTCTCTGCTCCAGTGTGTAACATAATTACATACAGTATTTTACAGCCGCTATAGTCCTACACTGTACGCCTAGATGTTGCTAGGGAAGGCTCCTATCTTAGATATTAGAAATTCTAACCTTCGGTCCAGATTTGGTAGGAGCACCTGTTTGCCCTCCGCATATGTAACTCCTGACTTCGGCTTGCCTGGATCACAACATGTACTTTCCTTCGTCAGTTACTGTTTCCAGTCTGGTTTTAACAGTTAAAGCAACCTCTCCAAACACAGTTCCTCATTACTGCCCAAACATACCAGATGAAGTGCTATCATTTCCCTCCTGACAGAAGGAGCATTTTTGCAGCCATTGACAGAAGCAAGGAAGTTCTCTGGCTGAAAATATCTTGCTGCTTTTGACCGAAGAAAGTGAGCATCCAGCCACTCTGGCCCCACCTAAAGACACTGACCCACGGCCTTAGGCATTCAATTTTCAGCTCCTTGTGACAGTACTAAATGCCTAATCTGCAGATCAGTTTCTGGATGTGCTCAGTTCATATCACTTATCTTTTGAAATGCTATCCTCACTTAGGAAGTCAGAGCAGTTCAGTTTACTGACATACAAGACAGGAGGGAAACATGTCAGCTCGAGGGCTCACAGAACTCACATTTTCTTCAATAATGCTCCCCATCTGATCTTTTTTTTTTTAATATCAATATTAGTTGGCATCCTACAGCATTTTATTTCTTGCTCTCTCCCCTAACAGTTCATTCGCAACACATAGTTTAACACTGCTTTGCATTAAGTCCTTCTCAGGAGTTTCTACCATTATTATATACTGACCAGGCAGATATTTAAAACTCCCACAGATAAGGAAGAAAGAAAGGAAAGAATGAGGAGTCAAGCAGCTCTTGGATATTAAATAGAAAGAAATGGTACTTCACTCCTTTTTGCTTCCTGGAAAAACATGAGATATATTAATTTATCTTCCTGCTCTTTTTAAATGAGAATCTTTTATTTTTCTGCATTAGAAAACTAATTCAAAGCAAAGCAACTGCCATTATTCAACACCCCTTACTCTACCTGCCAGCACATTAAAAACTTCGCAGTTGAGAGCTTATAAGTAACACTTGATCTTCCAGAAGCACTTCAGAAAATACAGTCAAATTTGTGTTCCTTAACTTCTAAAACGATTTTAATCAATCTACTTCAGAAGTTTAAATAATAATAATTTTAAAACCCCACAAGAACTCACCTGGTCATGACAAAACCCCCCAATAATTTAAAAAGTTTTTGGAACTAATTTTAGGTTGATTAAACATGAAGTACCTGAGCAAGATTCCACAACAGCACTGTTCTAGAAATCAAGCTTATTTCAGATTTTCTATGAGACAAAGAAGGAGGGCATCAGTTTGATGACTTCTTTTTTCCTAATAGCATGCGGCCTTTGGATTTATTTTGACATTATCCTCATTTTGTGGGAATTCTTCATTTAGAACATTCACTCATCAAGAAACAGTGGTATGGATGCTTCTCAGTTTCATTCTCTTCAGTAGAGAAAAATAAAAACATTATGTCTGTTTATAAGAAAACAAGATTTCAATACCAATAATTCATTTTTCCATACATTTCCTTAAACAAATACAACAGTAAAATACAAAAAGTAACACAGCATAATTTGTTTTCAGACAGCTCTTAAAAGAAAAAGATAAATCCGTACTGGAGTGTTCCGTCTATCTGTATAAGCAAGCCTGCAACTTTCAAAGCTATTCTTCCCTTCAAAAAAATCTTTCTGTGTCCCTACTTCAGGATTTAGAGAAATAAAAACAGACATGAAATCATTACTGAATACCACTTAAGGAGTAAGAGTAAGCCATTTCAAAGAAAAAAAATTCTAAATTCCCTACATTACCACTTTCTTCCAGCACATTTCAACATTCGATACTTTTAGAAAAATACCAGTTTGGAAATAAAAATAAGAAGCTAAAGCTCTTGTCCACTTGGGTGGGGGGAGGGGGAAGAAAGATCAGGGAGATCATAACCAAGTATTCTATATTAAGGACTAAATCAAATTGGCAGTAACTGAAACTGACTGACATCTCACTTCACTTTGGGCAACATGAGCCGAACACCATGCAGCAGGTAATGCAACTATTTGCTTTTCATTTGGATATCTGCATCTATAAATACTTCTAACATTTGCATGCATGAGTAAGACTATTTGGCTCAAAAAACAAATAAAACATTTTAAAACTCCACGCAGCACCACAGCAACAAAAAGTTTCAAGCCCAAATTTGATCATATTTTTTACAAGTCACAATTAAAACCATCCCACGTTCCTCACAGCAGACCAAGCCTGGCTATTTGTCAGGAGAAAGCAGAATTTTATGCTAAAACTTGAGCTTCACCTTTGAGTTGCTCAAATGCATACCTCCGGAATTTCTCTCTTCACACTCATTCACAGACACCCAGAGGAGTTAGATGACTCCCACACACATTCCAATTAACCTCTGTTGCCTAACACCTCCATCTCTTAAAAATTTAGCTTTTTGATATCCTGGATAAATCTGGCAGAAAAAGTAACACTTGCTGGGAACACTTAAGACATGTCTCCACAGGCAAAATAATTTATCATGTGAATTTGAAGAGCACAGACTATTCCACCTGAACTTGTTTTGTGGACACACCTTTTATGCTCTAAAAACTAAAACAGCCACAGGTTTTTCTGTTCAATCTGTACTTGCAAAAGCAATACACAGTCCATACAGGAAAATCCCTGATGCACAACAATTCAGGTTCAGCAGTTATTTCATACTCTTTCCCTGCATAGGCAAATAGCCTAAACTCTGAAAGACATTACACTTCCACGTATGCAGAATTTACTGTACAGCAGTCTGGCAAATTTGAAGCTGAACTGGTATTTGCCATTTGCCTAAATAACTCCAAAATGAGCTTCAAATGATGAAAGTAATCATAGGAGTTATTTTTAAAATGATCATTTTAAATTTCACAAAATAACTGGCTCTAATGTATGGTATGCCTATTCTATAAGGAATATGGTGATTAATCTACCTGCACAATATATTAGATGTTGCTTATAACAGGTACTACTTTTCCAGAAGCTTGACTTAATGCAGAAAACCAATTAGAAACAGTTTATCTTGAAAAAACCAGTTTATTCTTGAAAACAAAAAGCCAAAATGAAAAAAAAAAACCCAACATGCAAACACAAAAAAATCCACCACCCTCCAGTGAAAAAGAAAACATCTCCCTTAGGCTGTGGAAGAGAACTGCAAATACTAAGTAAGGTCTTGAGACCTTATGTCTCCCAGTTTCAAAGCAACCACGTACTGAACATCAGCAATGGCTAAACTATGTTAAGAATAAAACAACATATGTCAATCTCTCCTTCCAACAATTACTGGATTTAGCTTTGCACTAAACACATTGGCAATAAATACTCACTAGAAACATGGCCCAAACTAGTGGACATACAACAGGAAGAAGTTATCACAAAGGACAGAATTTACCTGTCCCGGTTATATACTGTAACACTAAAAAAGAGATGATAATAATGACTTTAATCCATTTGCCACAGTACAGTTCCACGGATAAATCAAGTATCTGTAACACACATCCATACGACTTCTGACAGAAGCAGCAAAATGAATTCCAGCTCTCTTACTTTTGATCTTATTAGTAAAAACGAAATCAGACTATACACCAAAAATATAAAGCTTGCCAGATCCACTCATGCTAAGAAACATGGAAAGGAAACCAGCACACATTAAAAAAAATTGGAATTATGTATGAGCTGTAAGATTTGAGTTTCCTTCCTTTCAAATACTTTGTTTCTTTAAATTTCATCTGATGGCTTTGGGATTTAAACCGAACACGCAGGCTGTGAAAAGAGAATCCATGGCAGGAAAAACTGAACTAACCATGTAAAAGGCAGAATGGAAAGGAGCCAGATACAACAAAAAACTGACAAGGGAAATAGGCCTGGTTCTAGATCAAAAAACAATTTAAAAACATGAAGAAATCATACCCTCCTGCAAAGATTTGTTTTCAGTTCATATCTAAGAAAGCCTAGGATGTGGACTGCAATTTGTACTACTTTGCTTGCATAATTACACATACAATGTTATTTAAGCAGGCACCATATGTATACACAAAAAAAGAAAACTAATAGCAAATTCTGGAGTATTCTGTAATTGTGTATCAAGGAAGTCTTTATTTGCACACAGTAAGACACCAGTTTTACCTCATTTGCTAATGAAATCATATATATCCCAATTAGAAGCTTTGGAAGTACTACACATTTTCAAGCAAATGACAACACTGTGCTGATCCACTCACATCATTACACTGTTATTTTTATCCACAGCATTTGGATCACACGCAGTACCTATCTAAATGTCCAATTGGCCTTCTTACCTTAAGAGTACTACTGATTTTACCACTAGATAGGAAGCACCGGAATGCATTATAAATCATTCCAAGTCAACAGTAGTTTTCACAAACAGAGCAGAGGCACAATAAATGAAAAATCCTATATCCAAGCTTCAGCCAGGTAGCCAAAAGGTTTCGTAAATAAGAGTGTGATCCACACTAATCTGGGGGTGAGCGCTGTTTGTTTACATTTTTTTTGGACACAGCAGGGATATTAATAAACATCCTCTTCTCTCTCAATATTTTAAAATTATAATCAATTTACAAACCTGTGGCTAAACAATTAATTATATATTTTAAAATTTCTCTTTTTTTCAGTATTTTTAAGAGAAGCTTAATTTGCCAATTTTATACGCAAATTATACTTTTCACTCTTCTTCTTAAGAGTTGACTCTACTCAAGTTTACTAGTGTTATTCCACCTCTTGATTCACAACCAAGTCCACAGTCTGACCCGTCTTAGTGGAAACCTCGGTGTAGAAAAAGACTGTGACAATCAAACTGCCTACTACTATCACTTACAGAAAGCAGCATGTTTTAGAAAACTTCCCGGTTTCTTGCTTGGAGCTCAATAGAACCGTCCCTCAATAAATTTCATTTTTAGTTTCACCTCATCCATGAACAGACATACACAGCATCATCCCAAAGTCTTTAACTGATCTCTGTGAGAACAGATAGGATACCTACTTAGTAATTCTGCACATTGTTTTCCTTTTAATCTTTAGCTCAACAAAACCCTTGGGCATATACTCAGAGCTAAAAAACAAACCTGAGCATTTGACTAACTTGTAACAAGTGTTTTCATCATCCCCCTGTGAAGCACCCCTGTCTCTTCTGCATACATTTTATACAAGATTTTGCTGGTTTGAGTACATTTTATACAAGATTTTAGTTCGCTCCCTGTTCTCCTCGTGGACACAGCTACTTTAACTAAAATTATTCCTTAAACTATGTCAGTGCAGGAGTAACTCATCCATTTAAAGACTGACTTAGCCACTCCAGAACAGTTGCACAAGTCATACACTAAAGTGTTAAATGTGTAGATACATTTATAGATAGATACATTTACAGATGCTGTCTTCAATCAGACACCACTTCAACAGGCCCAGCACAGCTCTCCATGGACCTCGCTGACAGAAGGAACAGAAGGTTGGAAGCAGCTTTAACATTAAAATAAACCTCCTGTTACTGTCCTACAGCTTCTGTTAACAGTGGTCTTGTTTGTTAATGTAAGCATTACGCAAACACCTCCATCAAATCATTAAGAATCATATTTACAGTATGCAGCCCATTTCCTTCACTCTTTAAAAAATCTGGTAAAGTGAATTTTGCTTGGATAAGTAATACTGCCAAAATTACTTTCTCGACTCAGTGAACTTCCTTGCTTAGCAAAGGCCAGGTTCTGCTCCTGAGATTTTCAGCATCCCTGCTGGGGAAAACGTTATTCCCCATAAAGCTTCACAGATATTTTTCCTCAAGTCAGCTAAGATCCATCTGTAAGTACTAACAGTAGAATTACAGAACTTCCAGATTACAGCCAACACCAAAGTTTCTCCACAGCACTTTTGCTCAAACACAACGTAAAGCAGACATTTATTAAATGTGCCTTCTGACAGTATTGCAGCCATTTTAAAAAAATAACTCTCACTATTCAATCACATGAATATAGAACTGTCATCTAAAATCGTTCTTCAGTTTTAACATTACAGCTGTGAACTTATTATAACGCATCCATGATCTATATGGCTAAGGAAGCTGAACTGTCTCGTGCATGGTCACAGAACACTTCTTTTGACTAACTGCAAGAGGAATTTTAGAGCGCACCAACTTTCCTGGGAGCATTGTTGGCCTGCACTGGATTCTAGATGTAGCTTATTCTGATATAAGCTGCTTTACAGAAAGGGGCTTGCACTCTCTCTATATCTAATACAGCTCATGCACTCAATAACACACTAAAAAAATTCCCTTCTCCCTAAGCCAAAGTTTCTTTGCAGGTAAGAAGTAGTGCAGGAATATTTACATTTCACCTATGAAGGTTGCAATGTTACAGAACAAACAAAAACCAATTTGAAGGCATATCTTCAAAGAAATCACCAGATTTCAGCTTGTTGGCAATTTTAGCAAGAAAGGAAAAAAACACAGCAGGGGGCAAAAAGATTGAGCTTGAATTTCAAGTGTCTGCCTTAAGTTTACACACCACCACTTTAGCTCATTTTAAACTGAGCAGTGACATTTTATGACTTTTTGAAGGTGCAGATTTCCAGTGTCTGCCACTTTTCAAGGTGAAATTACATATTAAAAAATAAATCTATGAAAGAACCCGAAAGTTTTTCCCAATTTTTCTCCAAAATTAAAGTCTTGAATCCTTCCAAAGTTCCAGACGAAAAAAGCAGTTGGCATCTCATGGAATATTATACTGTCACAGATTTCTCCACAGGTTGTTTAACTTTAATTGTTACTTTCATTTCTCATGGAGACAGAGGAAGGAAAAAATGTTTTTCCTTTTCTGCCTTTTTTTTTCTTGTAAAGGAAACTCCAGAACAAGAAATGTGACATTTTTTACCCAGTACTTCATAAAGTACTAGCTCTTAAAAACATTCAACACATCACAAAAAAATTTTGAGTCATATCTCCCAAAATACTGGAATTACGTGTGTTTTCTGAAAGACTTTGTAGCTTTCAAATATTCACATTTTAATAGTCACTAGTGAGACTAGTTATAGTACACTATGTACAAGTAATACTCACCCTTCTGAAGATGCTTTATTGTTACCACAAATAAACATTCCCCGGACTCTCAATTTGATATAGACACTGGGGACAAACAAAGAACGACCTTTAAATTTTTATAAATTGCATAAAGAATCTGAATGTGCCAACCCCTAAAAAAATATTAACCTATCTATGAGAAAAATCCCCACTTAGAAGTGAAGATTACACTAAATGTGCTGGTAAAAACTCTTCACCGAGATCTGTATTAGTAAGAAGCGAACTCATAATAGCTGAAACTAGAGTTGCTAGACTTAAGCAAAGACAAATTTATCCTGCTAGAATTAAACTACATTCTCCAAACTGTTAAATGCTTCTTATCAGAGAGACGAAGAATCTGAACTTCCAGCTTTAAAAATACAAAAAACTTTTCTCTTGCTCCAATAAAATCAGTGCGGTGCTTTGTAAGTTAGAAATAAGTATCTCGAGTAATGCACAAGTTTGTTATTCCATTCCTGCCGCACATCTATGCACGCACTCCTTTTCTTTTGTGTATGAATAACAATTTCTGAATCACCATGAAGACCTGGTAATGTTCAATACATGTGCGTGATGCCACAACACACCGATTTCTTTAGCCAACCATTTGTTGCTCAGGGTCGGCTCAGCCCAGTGCCCTCCTTCGCACCTCCCCAGACACCTCAGTTTTAGACAGCGCTCCGTACAGCGACAGTAGACCCAAACCCCCAGAATTTTCAGCTATTTATTAACTTTCTTGCGGCACTCTGGAAGATCGGGATCGCACGGTGTCCTTCACGATTAGGAAGTTCGCCGGGGCGGCCGCCAGACTGAGTTACCCCCTCGCCCCTCCTGGGCTCCCTCGCTGAGCCTGGAGCGCCCCAAAGGCAGCGGCGGGAGCCCCCAGCCCAGCCCCGCCGTCCCGCGGGTGCGGGCGGGCGGCCCGGGGCGCGCTCAGCCTCCCCGCCCGGCTCGCCCCGGCTTCCGGGAGCCCGGGAGGACCTGTCCCAGCCTCCCGGGAGGAGAGGGACGAGCTGTGTGCCGCGCTGCCCACGGCGGGCACGGATCTCCCCTGCCCGGCGTGCGCTGGGCTCACA
>VWZW01007479.1:2238114-2299363 GCA_013397115.1 Edolisoma coerulescens
CGCCCCCCGCGCGCTCGCTCCCCCCGCGCCGCGCGGCGGGGCCGGGCCCGGGGCTGCGCCGCGCCGGGGAGGCTTGAAACTCTCCGGCCGCCTCACGTGGAGAAGGGGGGAGAGGGAGGGGAAAGGGGAGGGAGGCAGGCGAGAGGATTGGCGGGCACCGGGAGGGGCCGCACTCCCGCTCCCGCTCGGCGCCGCTGCCGAGTTTGAATCGTTCCGAGAGCGGGAGAGGCGTAACGGCCGTAACGGTCCCGGGGGGCGGGAATGCCCGGAGCGGGCCCTCCGTTCCCGCCGCCGCGCCGCCTGTTGCTCCCCCGGCGCGGGAGCTCAGCCACTGGAGGTCACTCCAGCCTTTCTCCATCGTCAGCAGGGAGAAATAAAATTGCCAAGTTTTCCTAGCGGGTACTTAGCCCTTCCCTTGTGACCGCATCCCTTTCGATGCGTCCCGCATCGACTGCTACTTCCGAGATGCACTGGAGCAGTCGCCGCATCCTTTCCTCCACACGTCTCGTCATCCTTCCTCACCAAATATCACCTCCCCTCTTCCTTGTGGCTGCCTCAGAGCATCTTCAGGGTCAGAAATGAGCAGCGGCCACTGTAAGGGGTTCCTGACTGTTAAAAGTCTTTCGCGGGGGAAATAAATCACAAACGCGCCCTCATTCCCAAATCATGCCGTAGGCTTACGTGTCAGATCTGCGAGCGTGGCTCATAGATTAGACACGAGGGAGAAGGAGGATGTATCAGCCTTGGAGGCTGGGGACAGCCCGCGCACCCCCGCACACGCCCGCGGGGCACCCCGCCGCCCCCCGGCGGATGCCTCGGCCGGCTGAGTCACTTTGCAGCGCTGCTGCCTCGTGTCCGCGTGTTTGACCTTTGCTTGCTCAAACTTTACCGCCACCAGCCCTCCTTTTGTGCATCGCACCGGCAGCTTCCTCTCCCTCGCTGCTCCGCATCCAGCGCGGTTCCCCCCTGTCGTGGGGGGGTGTCATAAATCGCAGCGGCAGCAAAGTGCTCGCTCCGCATCGGGCTCGGATCCTGTTGCTCGCTACGTGCTTCTCCAGCCTCTAAGATTGCTATCGTTTTACCTCGTTTCTAATCCGCGAACCATGCTCATCAATCTTGTTGCCGAGGTTGTATTTAAACCTTGAGGGTTCGTGCACCTTTACTCTGCTGTCGTCCTGCCCTCTGGTCGCTCCAGCCTTTATTCCTCTTCAGCAGCGAAAAATAAAAATGCCAAGATAAGTTTTCTAACGGGCACTTTGCACCTCCCTTGTGACTAGATCCCTTTCCGATGCGTCCCACATCGAGTGCCACTTCCAATGCGCGCTGGAGCAATCCACACATCCTTGCTTTCGTCATCCTTCCTCACCAAATATCAGCTCCCCTTTTCCTTGTGAATACCTTCGTGCTTCTACAGGGTCAAAGCTCCAAAATGAGCAGCGGCCGCTGTAATGAGGTCCTGAGTGATAAAAGTCTCTTGCAGGGGAAGTAAATCACAAACGCACCTTCATTCCCAAATGATGCAGTTGGCTTACGTGTCAAGTGAGGCTTGGTGTTCTTCTACTTAAAGGCGATGTGCTCTTGTGTTTTTGTAGTCTCTGTGTGTAAATACTTAAAATTTCCAGACTTCATTGTGTATGAAACTTGGAGTGAGATCTCAAGTGTGGGCATTCCTACACTGTATGTTCTTGATTTACCTCATGGCCTTGAAAAGGGGTTTCTAATAACAGCTCTTTTTTTTTTTTTTTTTAAATCTCTGGGGTTTTGTGAGTTATGAGCAACAAACATGCAACAGAAATTATTTCTTGTTATGGTTACATGTCACAGTGTGCTAGATACCTATAACCTTCCTCTAATTCTAGTGGAGTGGCTGACAATTGGGAAGATTATCTTTAAAGTATTACATTTGATAAATATTAGTCATTTCTGGAAATTCAGCTATTTTGAATCTATTCTGCCCCAAGATGGCTGCCACCCCAAAATGGCTACCCAGTCATTCACAACCTTCACAACTTAGGTTTTGTGATTTATTTTGATCCTTCAAGTTGCACTTCATATGATCTGGTTTTAGTCACCAAGAAAAATAACAATTGCTAAACAAGAGTGAGGTAACTTAATGTAACAGGTACACTCAGTCATAAGGTGGAAAAATCTACGTTGTAGAACCTACCCTGTGAACTAAACCTCAGCACTGATCACGTCCTTTTCCTCTCTTGCACAGAAGGTTACTCATCTGCTATACCTGAAACTAGAAAACTGAACGTGTTTTGAACTGAGTTACTTTCTCCTTTGCACTGTAGCAAAACAACCTCTCCACCAAGGCTCCATTCTAGGCGCTAAAACTGATGAAATCCTGTCGAGAAACTCCGTGAGGTGCTGATTTCCTGGTCCATAGTTCAGGCTGTCTCAAAAATCCAGGAGAGTTTTAGCAACTGTTTGATTCTCTACACAGGGGTTTAATGTTGCAACGAGCTCCATACAGACTTTCTGTTTTCACGGAGTAAACCACCCAAGAGGTTTTCTGTTTCTGCTGTATTTTTGTGATTAAAGAACAACTATTCGAACAAGGATGTGTGTTATGCAGACACATTCAGATTGCATCTTTAGGCAAAAATAGTGCAACAATTTTTGAAAGAATTACAAAATGTGGTATTTTGAGGAGCCCTTCTGAAAGGAGTGAATTCTGATGGCAGCATGGAACAGTGCTTTTGAGAAAAGTGACTAACATTGAAGAAATATACATGTGTTACATGACAATGAAATAAAATCAAGCTCAGGAAAAAAGTATCAGTTTTAGACCCTTCTGGAACTGCTGAATACATTTGCCCTTTTTTTACAGCTAACACACTGTAGGAGAGCTTTTTCCATGTTCCCAACACATGGATGTAACATGTACGTTCATATTGTATGTATGACTAAATAGTAGAATAAGGATTTGTCAGTGCTAGATCACCAGCATCAATTAGACATAAAAATTATTGTTTGACAGCGTCAGAGGATGTTCCTAACTATGATTGCTTCCATGGAGGGGATACTTATATGCCTCTTTTCACCCTTTAAAGGAGTGGCATTTGAGTCCAGGAAAAAAAAGGTACGAACAAAATTTTGCTACAAAACAAAATTAACAGTTAAGTGATTTCTTTCAGATATTTTTAACATCTCAAATAAGGCGGTATTTCCAAAGCATAGGTTATTCTTTTTGCACTATTACCCTAAGATTTCCTTGTAGTCAGAATCATATGGTATTTTTTCCATCTGGCTGGGGGAACCAAGCAAGACCTGTCTGGGAACTACCTTGGCCTGGAATAACAAGTGGTGTTGGCCAGTTTTCCCCTTGCCCACCCGGCTTCGTTCAGGAGAGGCACAGCTAGGCTGCCCCCAGCACCAGCAGCCCGGAGCAGACACGCCAGTAGCTGCATCCGTAATTCTTGTAGATAAGCTGGTGACTTGCTGATGGCAGCGTCGCTTTCCTTTGTGCTCCGGAATGGCAGCATAACAAAGCTGTGTGCAGCTTTGGGCTGGGTCTCCTCTGTGGCGCGGGCTGGTGGGCTCCGCGGATTAGTCACACAGCAACGAGAGGTTCAGTCTGCTTGCGTTTGAGCTCCCTTCTCGGTGGAGAGGAGGGAAGGAGGATGCACACCCTGTCCTGGTTACACCTGCCCCTACAATCAAAGCCGGTAGCACTGCAAGTCATATGTCATCCAGCAGTACGTTTAAGGAGTATGATCTTTGTTTCTTTGTGGTCTGGATTTTTAAAATCTATCTTATTTATTCAAAAAGTGCCATCCATACACTAATCATTGATTTCCTAACTCTGTAACTTTCCTGATACCCCAGCTTGCTGTGTGTCTGAAATTCTGCGTTTTGGTCCATATGAATTTGATGAGATTTTACAAAATGTTTACAGACATGGAAATGTAAGTACAAGCTAAAATCTAAAGTAAGTACAGTCTAAGTCTGTAATAACATTTATGTCTTATGCACAGCAATGATTACACGGAAATCAGCACATACCCTACACTTCTTTAAGAATTGCCCTCTTGTAACATTATTATAAAAAAGCAGGGGGTTTGTGTTAACTTTTAACAAGCAATTAATGACTATGTTTTGTAACTAGCCACTTTGAGATCAGCTATGTTTTAAAATGTTTTTCCATTAATATCTTAATGGTACTTATGGACCAATTTCCCTGAAAGAAATGCAACCTTATGAACTGTTTCGCACACCCTTTCTGACCTCTTTTTTTTCCCCATTTGCCATATGCTTCTCTGAAGAATTGAAGTTAATAATCAGAAAATAGGCCAATGTAACTTTGGGTATGGTGTTCATTAGGCTAAATGAGGAGGAGATGAGTCACTGCAAGATATAACACATACAACAGTGTCTGTCAGACCTGCCACGTCTCAGGAACGGTGCTTGAGAGTCCTGCACTGTCCTTCCTGGCTTCCCTCACACTCGAAAATAGAGTGCTGTGGCCTGGGGCCTGGAAAGAACAGCAGCAGAGACCCACCGCCAAAGGCGTGCCCCCAAAAGAAGCACCACACCGTGCTCTAAGGGTCCCTGCTAGCAGAAGTTACTCCTGCTGTGGACTCTTTGCCTGCTGTGCAACTAAAGGAGTGGCTGCCCATTCACTTGATGCACTTGTCACAAGAGCCAGTACCTGAAAACTCACCCAACCAAAGGAGATGTTCTCAGTCTAGGTGCAAAACATGTTCAGTGGCAAGTGTAGGTATATTGTCTAACACTGGAGCACCATGACAATTAGACAGACCGCATGCATGAAAAAAAGGTGTAGCAGGGAGTACGTTGCTAAACATAGCCAGGATTTGATGTGGTGCTGGTACAGGAAAATGCACAGATTTCTGTGCCATTTATGAGCTGCCTGCATCTGATGCTGTGAATGGTAACATATGCAGCTGGTTCCTAGCTCTGCAAACTCATCAGTCGCACACGCACACCTCGCACACGCCCCCAAGTAACAGAAAGCTACCTGACCTTTCACTGAATGTTTGCCTCATGTGTCCTGATAAAGGTATGTAATGTATTTTATATTGGGCAGAAGTGTTTTCAATATGCTGGGCCACCTCAGCTCTGTCATACCGTGTTCAAGGAGATTTCACCAGGGATGCAAGACAAATAAAGATGGGAGCAAGTGTGGTGCAAACAACTAACTCAAGCTATGGCTCTATATTAAATGCAGGAGAGTATCCTTTTGGCTAAGGAGAAATGTTGCCGAAAGGAAAGCTCCAGTGTTTTTATACAACAACTGAAGCAGCGTAAGTGATTTTCTGTTAACTTTCGTTAATACGCAGAGATGAAGCTTATTGCATATGATCATCCATTTCAATTTCTGAAAGGCATTAATTGACTTCGCCTGCCTTCAGCTGGAAATAAATTTGTCTTTAAGACTATCTATAGGAAATTCTTTCACCTCAAAGAATCTACTTCTGATTATTTTGTGGTCATCGAAGCTGCGTAAGTTGTGTGAGAAAAATACTTTCTCATGCTTGTCTGCTTGCACTTCCTTTTCTTTTTATTCCTTACCTGACCTGCATTTACTGTTATATTCAAACAACTTAAAGGTCTAAATGGTATCATATCACAAAATTGCCATGAAGACATATGCCTGAGAATTTAAATTGCAAAGCCCTGGCCCCATTTCTAGGTTTTGGCAGGGTAGCTGTGTGATACTGCTGAGTGTGCCATTCACAGGGGAGAATTTTGCTGCAAATTTAAAAGTTCGAGTGGGTATTCAATGAGTGTTGATGGATGATGATGTCCCATCAGGCCAAATCCAAGATTAAAAGCCTGAGCTCTATTTGAATGTTGTGCTTCTGATGTGTCAAAGTTCTCCAGTGGCAGTGGCTAAATTACCCTAGCAGAGGGACAGAGTTCCCTGACATGTTTGGCTGCAGAAGGTATTTCTTCAGAGAGCCACGTGCACCATACATGTAGTGATAAGTCACTCTGTTTGCAAAAGCAAATGCAGTTGTGAAATCTCTTTCCTCTGTTCATCATCTCACCTCCAAAGGATTACCTCCAAATGTAAGCACCCCTCCATCTCGGTGTGAATTTGCCAATCATATGCCTCCATTTTTAGCATGATTTACTTCTCCTTGTTCTCTCTTTGATGTTTATGTCGTGTCTACTTTCAGCTCCTACTTTGTAAAGGTACTGTCCTGTCCTGTTCTGTCCTAGAATTACCTAATCATGACATCTAAAACAGTAGGAGTTATGCCAACTCAACAGTTTGCAGTTATGACAACCCTACATGCCTGTTTTAAAATAATGCATATTATGTTATGTATATATACATGAGATCTGACATATTCAAGGTTAGTAAATTCATAAATGTAAAAATGAAAATAATGTTTATCAACATAAACTTGATTAAACTGGGTGAAAAACGCCCAGTCTTATTGCCTTTATGGGAGAAGACTAGGAAAACCTATAGTTGGAAAGTGGATTTGATAAACTGTTAAATTTAGCCAGGACTGGTAAGTTATGTTGTCAAAAGTCAGTTTAAGAAGATGTGTGGTAAAGACTTTACAGTGAAAGTAAAAAGATAATGGTACTCGTCCACACATTAAATAAACTAATGCAAGTTATCAAAATAAGATGTTCACAAAAGTTTATGGAGATGTACAAAGTACAAAATAGCTATCCCATTTTCACCCCAGACTTTTTCTTTTCCAGTCTTAACCCTCGATAAAAATATCCACAAATCAATGCAAATTTAGAAAAGGGATTACACAGACGCATTCACTATTGTGACATTGTTTCAATGAGTTTATTTCCTAGGTATAAGGATTTCTAGTTATTTCTAATTATTTTTTGCCAAATATGTAGTTCTTTGTGATATACACATCTCTGAAGATCAAAATGGTAAAAAAAAGTACGCTCTGCTGCTGGTCTGAGAAAGCTTTTACTGGGAAGATAATCTATTTCTAAAATCAGAAGATGATAAGCTTTTCATGCTTTATGACCATGCTTTATGAAAGGATCACCATTGCAGTGATTTATGTGTATGTACAAATACAGACAGACCTGTACATTAAACTCTGTCATGCAGTGATGCAAGACTTGGTCATGAGACTGGCAGACAACATTACATTTTAGGTGTCATCTGAATATGCTGGTCAGATATGTGGTGGAAAGAATGACCAATTTGAATTTGTATCGAACATGTATCATAGAATGAAAAAGGTTGTTGGTTTAACAATTTTAAAATGTCACATATCACTTTCGTCTCGGAAGCCTTCATGCTGGGTATGAAACATACAATTAAGAGAAATTAAGGGAGCTGGACCTTAGCCAAGAAAATTATGAAATAACTGAGTGTCTGCGCAGATTGATGATGGGAAATGTTTTTTGAAGCATAGGTGGCTGACAAATAAGTGTTGAAACCTTGTCTATAATTTACATACAAAAAGCCAGGTTTTGCTCTCAATAATGCTTACTTAAATAATACCAAGGGCAGAAACCCATCTTTTGCTTTCAAAGCAAGAGAGTTAAAGAGGAGAAAAAGAGTAGGCTAGGCAAGGCCTGTGCAGCACTAAATTTCTACTTTAGACCTTAAAATACTCCAAGTCACATTGAGGGATTGCTTCATGAAGTTTAGTATCTGTCAGACTGAGGGTGTAATGCTGATTTTCTCAATCTATGTGGGCCTTAAGTGAATTTTAATTGGCATTACTCACTGGGAAAGTGAGATGAGATTCTAAGGCTGTAAGTATGAAGGACTGAGTCAACCAAGTGAGTGAAACAGTGACTAACTAATTAAGTGAATGAGCGAGCACGGCATTGTTTGCTTTTGTGATCATTTCTATGCATGAGTGAATGGCAGGGCTATTACATGTGTGTGAATGAGTGGGGTCAGGGTTGCTGAACAATCCATACATTTGTGTGGTCTTCCCATCCCTTGATTAGACTAATGAGCCCAGTGTTTGGAATATTAATGCGTGTAGACTGGAGCTAAACTTGTTATGTAGTTGGGGGAAAAATTAAAAAAATATGATCTATAGCCTGTCAAAGTCTGTTTCAGTTTCATACATGGAACTCTGGATTGGGTCATCAGCTGCTCCCTGGCAGGTTGCTTCCAGCTCATTGGTGTCAAGGAGCTGAATGCCACACTATTGCTTCTTCTAGGATTATTGTTGTGACATTATCAAATCTGTTTGTAGTTTATTGCAAATCTAATTGTGTCATATAAACTGAAGCATTATCTGACAATGAAATGATTTTCTGTCTTATTACACTTTCATAAAAGAACAGATTTGGCTATCCTTATGTCAACTATTTTGCTTCCAAAGTAGTTAACAAGGCTGGCAATAATTTTGGCACCCTAAAAGCTTATTCCTTCAAATAGCACAAACAGAAGCAGAATAAAACCTTATTCTATTATGTCATATATAAATCATGTTCTGTTGTCACTTTTCATTCAATAGCTGCATGCAATTAAGAGAACAGGAGTCAACACTATGCTAAAATTCAATCAAACCATAGGTGTGATGCAGGGATATAAAGAAATAGTCTAGAATTTTAAAAAACTTAGAGTTTTTTCTCCCTATGGCTTTTTTTTCTTCCTGAAGACTCACCTATCTTTCCTTTTTTCTCAAAAAAAAAATTTTAAAAAAGATTCAAAAAAATTAAGAAAAAAAAGTAACTTCCAGTAGTAGAAGAGGTCAAAGAAAATATATCAAGTATTAGTTGTTACCAGCATTTCAACAACACTGATGTCTTGACCTGAGTTGGAGAATGCTTTTAATTATTGTAAATTATTCTGAATTTGAAAGTCAAGTTTATGGGAAACATATGTATATTACATAATTAATCCTACAGTTTTTTCAGGCTCTTTCTTGTATGTTGGCTGATTGTTCCAGTACAAGATATTTCCTGATCCGAAGCCAATTTCTGCCCTCTCATCTGCACTACACTCTCTCAGAATATTTCAGTAAATTGAGCAGCTGGCAGTATTTTTTCATATATCTTATGATCTGACAACATTTTGCCATTCTTTAAAAAGCACAAATCCTTTGCTTTTTCATCCTCCAGGTTTGGATGGCAGTCCTCCAGAGAAGGACATGATTTGGCAAACAAAGTGATTTAGCAAAATGCTGATGTTCTGCATATGCTGCCATCTTTTCCAAGTGTATTTGGTCTTGATTTGAATGCCTTAGACTATGTGGCTAGCTTTACAGAGAGTAACAGTTTTTGGGTTCTCTTGGGTTTTCCTAGCTGAAAGAGCTATCTGACTTTACAAGCAAAATTGTCACTGATGTGTGTTCAAGCCCAGTGCCAAAGGTAAAAATTTGTGACTTATGCTCTGATGGAAGCCACATATGTCCTAGTTATCCAGGCAGTGGTAAAACTAGGGTAGGATTTCATTTAGGTCTCATGACAAAAATGATCAAACTCAGGAACAAACAAAGGTTAAAATTATTTAAAAACTTTTAAATGGCAAAACCCTTTTATAGAAAACAGTGAATTATCAGTCTATGTTTTAAACTGATCAATAAAGGGTAAAAATCTTCTTCAATCAAAACATGTAATCCTATCTATGGCTACAGTCAGCAGCCACTTTATTAAGAACTGAAAATTGGCTGAAGTTCTTCTGAGACTCTGAGTCTCCTTCTACCAATTCCAAAGAGCGCTACTGAACAGAGAAGACTGAAAAACATTTCCGTGAAATGTACTGTGTTTCAAAGGAGAAGGTTTGTGGGTTATTTCAGTCCAGTTCTTCAGTTTAG
Organism: Edolisoma coerulescens; assembly: GCA_013397115.1. Lineage (NCBI taxonomy): Eukaryota > Metazoa > Chordata > Aves > Passeriformes > Campephagidae > Edolisoma > Edolisoma coerulescens. Next base: position 2,247,861 of record VWZW01007479.1, read on the forward strand.
GATTAATTGCTGGGAGCTTGAGGTGTGAGGAGTAGATGGTCCAGGGAACAGATGTGATTTACTCTTCGTTTAGTTTACTTTGCGGTTTTTTGCAACTACATTTGCATGTGCTAATTCTCACATTTTCAGGATGAGGATGGGATTAATGAATGTTTATAAAGTGCTTTTCATGCCAAGAGAAAAGGAGGCTTTAGATCTCAGGATATGATTGTTACAGTGGAAACTTACTTGTGAAACATTTAAATTATTTTCAAAGTACATTCTGTATTGGATAATTTGAATGCAATATTGAAATGCAGTATTGGAAGATAAGTAGGAGTTAAATCATGCCATATTTATTTTGGGTGACCAAATACATGGAGAGAGAAACTCTGCCCACAGCTGGATCAACTTTTCAGATAAGAAAGGGCAATGTTACACCATAGAGCAAGCAAATGCTTGTCTGCATGTAATTCTTGCAGATCTTCGAAAGGTCACAGTTGGGCTGTGGCTTGACATCTACCACGGATCATGGAGGTTAAGTGAAGAGCATCTGTTTCATGAAGTTATGTCACAGTTTAACCTCAGCCAGCAGCTAAATACCACACAGCAGCTCACTCACTCTTCCCCTGCCTCTCTGGTGGGATGGGGAGGAGAAGAGGAAAAAAAGATAAACTCCATGGGTTAATAACAATTAAAAAATTGAAATAAAGTTGATAATAATGGTGATGACAATAATAATAATAGTAGTAGTAGTAGTAGTAGTAGTAGTAGTAGTAGTAGTAGTAGTAGTAGTAGTAGTAGTAGTAGTAGTGAAAAGGCGAGACCGGGTAATAAAATCCAAGAGAAACAAATGATGCACAACATATTTGCTCACCCCCTGTTGCTTGATGCCCAGCCCATCTCCCAGCAGTGTTCAGTGTCGCCCAGTGTTTGAAGGTCCCACACCCATTGTTCTGTTTCATTTTTAACAGTCCATTGTATCAGTAGATTTTCCTGGAGGCTGGTGCATTATAGGGGATGTGATACAGCCACTCCATGCCGCATTCTTTAGCCTAGGTGTCTTTGAAGTTCTTTCAGAAATGAGTCCCACTGTCTCACTTTTTTCCTTAGGTATCATGTCACCATAAGTCTTGCTTTTCAAGGCCCAGGGTAGTGTTCTGGGCAGTGGCATGGGACACAGGATCTCTGTCCGGCCATCCAGTGGCTGCTTCCATCACTGCAAGCATGTGGCCCTGGCCCAGGTGGGTTTGTGGGAGTGTGTTACGGCCAATCTGCCAGGCCCTCCCAGGTTTTACTGCAGACACCATCCTCCACACAAGCTTGTCCTGCTTGATTGCAGCTCGTGTTCCACATTCATGGACAACCTTTGTGAGAGTGTCCATGGATAAGTTCCACCCCTCGGTCATGAGCCCATCTGTGTGTTACATCCCTTCCTTGATGGCCCAAGGTGTCACAGGCCCACTGAGCTAGAAATAATTCACACTTATGCTGCCAATCCAGATCCACCTGAGACACTTTAATCTTAGCAGCCTAATCCATCTTCTGGTTATTCTGATTTTCTTCAGTGACCCAACTCTTGGATACTGGAGCATCTATCTATATGATGTATTTTCAAACCCAGGTTCTCCACCCAGGCAGCAGCATCTTGCCACAGCAGTGTCAACACCACAATGGCAGTGCTGCCAGTTATTCTGCTTCCATCACGGCTACCACTTCCACAGGGCATTTTTCAATATCCATGAGTTAGTGTAGAGATAAAATGCTGGCCATTTCTCTCATTCAGCAATGCCTAAAGCCAGCTGGATAGCTTTCACATCTGCAAACCTTCTCCTTCAGCAGTTTCTGTGACTTGTCACAAGGAAGTTTCTACAACAGCTTTCCATCTCTGATGCTTCCCTACAATATGACAGGATCCATCAGTAAACAGGGCATTTTGCTTCTCTCTTTCTGATAATTTATTATGCAGTGGGGCCTCTTCAGCACATGTTACTTCCTCCTCTGGTGACAAGCTATCAGATTGCACTCTGTTTCTTAAACTAGACTAATAGACAAAAATAAATCAAAATCTGAATGATTAATTCTGTATTTTATATTTGGCCTTATAGTATTGCCTGCACAAAAGGAGAAGTTCATGAATACTTTTGTGCATGAGGTCACTAAAGATAATGGACTACCATCTGGAAGTGCTGCACTTTTCCACCTTCTTAGCCCATACCTCATGTAACCTATTCAGAATTCTCCTCATGCTCCCTCCGAGCGTGGAAGTTGAATGTGTAGGCTTTGCACATCACACACTCTCTCGCAGCCCCTCTTTCACAAAGTGCCTCTCACAGGTCAAGAAGTTCACATCACTGTGAAGATAGAGAGGATCAATAATAAAGAACTGCTGTCATTTGACAGCTGCTCATTGACACATATTATGAGTATCCAAATTTATTTCACTGGCTTTTGCTGCCATTCTCTGTGTATAGACTCAAGGGACAAGAAAACTGCCACAGAAGCTGCATCATTAAAACCCGTTTGTACAATGCTGCAGGAATGTCCAGCACAAACCGCTTCAGATCCACGCTTTTTTGCATGTTCTCAGAGCTGCAGCTCAATTATTTATTGTGTGTACAATGTTTTCCTGAGAAACTGTATGAAGGCAGGTAAAGAGAAACTTTATTAATCCTGGGATTCAAGCTGTATCCAAAGGACATTGGCTGTTCAGAGGGCTTTTCTAAATTGCACAGCTGAGAAACACTTATCCCTGTGTGCCTTACCCAGCACTCAGAGAATACTACATCAAATGCACCAAATCAGCTTCATTAGACTGCATAAACAGAAGGCTTTGTGTTTTTATTTGCTTTCCTTCTTTTTTAAAAAACACCAAACTTAGGAAATTGCATGCAAAAAGAAATAAATGAAGCCCTACATTTACACACACATACAGTTACCTAGTTAAAATGTAAGAAGTCAGGAAATGCAAAAGTTAAATTCTTGTGTCAGCAATGCAGCACTGAATGGAGGCAGTTTTCTCCTCTTGTTTCCCTTGTTACATTCATTCAAGCTTGTGGGCCCTCTCAAACTGCAGAAAGTTCACAATTTTTGAGAAAAAGATAGTAACATCTGGATCAAACCGAGTAAACTGCCCACACTTGTTTGGAAAAATGTGATTAAGCCTTTGCTTAATAATAAAATAAAACTCTAATAAAATTAACTGAATACATTAATTGCTATACTTCTGCTGTTTAATGTGTGCTGTAAAATAAACCAGATGTACATTGTGACAGAATAATTATTGTTGTAGAAGCTTGATATTTGCATTTTGTAGTTGCTAACATCCTGCATTGGTGAATTAGAGAACAATTCTGTGCTGTCAGATTTGGGTTTTTTAATTATCTTCTACTCATTAGCCCAAAGTGAACAACATCCAGCCAGTTACTAACGAAGAGAGGAATTCCAGCACCCCTCTGCTGAAGGAGTTTCAAAATATATATCCTTTCAAGGACTGCTGAAACATCTTTATTAATTAGCATGTTCCTCATTAAAAAATGTGTGGTATTTGGCAATTTATTATCTGAACTATTTTTGAAACACAATAATGTATAAATAAATGTTTGAGACCTGAGTTAACTGGTTAACAATCTTTCTGAAGCATATTTATAAGATGATTGATCACCAATATTTTACAATGCCTAATATACAAACAATTTTACTTCAACTGGTTTAGTCCAGTATATATTGTATATTTATAAGAAGATACTGGGGGGGAGGGTGGCCCCTGGGGGCAATGTAGTCCCTGATTTTTTTAAATTTTTTTAAGAGAAGAAACATCTGAACGTTTACTATTTACTATTATTTTGAATTTGATAGTGGATATTTCATTTGACTGAAAGGACCAATAGAAATAGCATGTACAAAAAAATCCCAAATTAAATTAGGATAAACACTGCTCTGCTGATCCCAAAACCTACTTACAGTCCTGTCTTCTAGTTGAAGTCAAGTCTGCCAAGAATCACATAATTTTGATCTGTTTAGAAGAAAAAGTCATATGTTAGAGTTGGATTTGCAACCTAGCTTGCAAATAAGTCTGCCTTGAAAACGTGAATGTTTCGAATTAACAGCTAGTCCCAAGCTTCTTGTGTAAGTCTGCTGTGAGTGCTGTAAGTCTGCTGCTGAGTAAAGAAAAATGCAGCTTGCAGAAGCAAATGGAGACCTTGAGTCACTGTTATTTGGCCATTCAGTATTCATTGTCCATAACCAATGGCAGTAAAAATGTTTATGAACCCTGATCATTTCCCATGGGATTAGTAATGTAAGAATTTGTACAAGAGCACTTTATCTTCCATTTATACATCATACTATAGTTTCTAAAGTTTTAATTACCTATATGTTTCAAAACATGATGTGTGTGTAAAGGAGTCAGTTCCTTTTTATTATGCATGCAGGTTATGGAATACACCAATTTACCAACAACAATAATTTTTTTTCTGTTTCATTTCAGAAATCTGATCCTTTTTTTAATCTTATCTTCCCTGAGGAAGAACATCTAGAATTCACATTTATTGAAAGAAAAGAAAACAGAAGTCTATGCTCTTGCTATCCATAGAGGAGGAGAAGGAGGGACCAGAAGAGGATTTAGTCCCAGTTATTGAGTAGCAGAAATTTAGATTGTATCATCAGTAGAGGCTGCTTTGGTAGGTTGGAAAATGCTCAGACTAAGTCCCAGTACCATACAAAATCAATAATCTATACAATATCAAAAATGAGTGTAAAAGTGGATAGTTGGGTATAAATGAAAAATTATAGAGGTCCCTGTTGTGACTTCTTTATGAATTATCTGCCACATTAGACATACATAATATATGCAACATAGAGATAGTGTAGGCCTGCAGAAAGAAGTCTGCAGTTTTACAGGATGTTTTCCCGTTTTTCTGTTATATTAAAAATCTGTTTGTCATGACTGAAAGCCAGGGAGGACAGAAAACATCTGCCCTGCAAAATTCAGCTCAAGAAAAATTGTGTTTGGTTGGCCTTATTTTTTTCCTCTCTATATGTAAAAAAGCCTAAACAAATTATTTTTTTCCCTAGTGCTGCAATCTTTTGACAGAGGCCACAGAAAGACTTGCAAACACTTAAGATGGTAATCTTATTTTCAGAAGAGCAGCTGTTGAACTGAGTATACTTTTTGGTGAAGCAGTGGTTCCCCAGCCATCACTCTCTCATCAGTTCACTGCGCTGTCCCCGCGAGCGCATGTTCAACCCAGGTGAACGGGCCCGTGATCACGTTGCTGTTGGCTCACTGAGAAGCTGTGCCTATTCGGACACTGTTTTCTCTGCAGGCCCTGCATCAGCAGTGGTGAAACAGAGGCTCCATAAGACACCTCAAGGTCAGAGTAGTTCAGAGAGGGACTCCCTGCTCTGGCACTACAGCCTGCCACTGCAAAGTTCTTCATCCAAGGCCATCAACACACTTGAAACATTGAGAGAGTTTACACTGGGTTGGTGTTTCAGATTGCAATGGTCATTGTGGTTTTCATGTAGCCCTGGTCTAAGTGTTAAATTCAAGTTTATGCTGTCATGAAATCACAGTCTGATTTTAAATTCATTTATCATTGCATGTGGTAGTGAGATGTGATCCTACCTCATACCCTGCTAGTGTCCTAATTTAGGAAATAATGTCTTCCAGAGATCTAAAATGGATTAGACCAAAATGTTAACACTGGGAATAACCAAAAATAATGCATGTTTTCTATCCCTAAGATCAATAACCTTTTCTGTAAGCATGCATATCTTGGTAATAAAACGGGTAGCTTATTTCTAATTACAGACCCTATTTTTTAAAAAATAGAAAGCAATATATTTGTTAAAGATACCGAGACAAATTCTGGAAAGGACTGTGCACCTCCTTATTACTGGAAAACAGTAATAGATGCAGCAGTCTAGTTCAGCATCTTTCAAAATTTAATTTAATTATTGGTATCTGCCTTGCTTTGATAAAACCGTAGGTATAAATGGAACGATCCTAATAATTTTCTGCATATTTTCCAAATCCCTCAATTTTTGAAGGACATCAACCAGCTGAAATGTCAAAATTTGCAAAATGACAAACATACTGTGTCCGATATAAAATATTTGTCTTCCTTGATATTTCACAGGAATTTTTATATTGTAAGAATATGACACTTCTCTTCATCCAAGGGTTTTGTGGGTTTATTGACTAAGTGGTTTGTGCTAATACCCACACCTGTTTTATGAGTATTAACTATTTTAAGCTTTTTGGATAGTAAGCAATTATGTCTTCCAAGTTATGAATAAAAGTATTTTTAGTAGCATTTACCATTTGACAACTTTTTTTTGTATTCTAATCTCTTCAAGTGCTTTTGCGTTGTTAGACCCATTTCCTGGCAGGCTTCTTATACCTGTGCAAATCACACACACACTGCTTTGTACTGGAGGAAGAGAGAAGAGGAACAGCATTTATCATTAAAAACAAAATTTCCAAAACTGGTCTGGTCTGAAGCTTCAAAAGCTATGGTTTTGTCAGATTGTATGATGCTCTCATGACGTGTTTCATTCCACAGTTAAACAAGGATGATAGATACAGTTTTAGGATTACTGATGCTTTTCACTGATTTCTTATTTTATTGAATTATTGTCCTTTCTAATCATTGGTTTCCAGTTACTTCGCCCCAGTTTTGTTTTCTGATGTGTTTTACTTAAGCTTACCTGAGCACAGATGAATCCATACTCTCTTGCCTGAGTATCCTCACAATCAGCTCTTGAGCACTGCGGGTGAGGCTTAGCAAGTCAACGAGACCTTCAGGACCACAATGATGAGATTACGCTGTGGTCTGAAACAAGGAACCGACACCTATTACTTGGTACCATACGTTGCATACACATTCAATATATGCAATAAGATGTATAATAGACCAGAAAGGGTTGGAGATGTTTGTAGTACAGATGGGCAACTTTGATATTTTACGAAGTGTATAAACTGTAAAGATTATTTGCAATACGAAGCACACATTGGCTGTGCAGCAGGTTTAAAACAGTTGTAGACTGTCAGATTTTGTTGGAAAAAGAAAGAGGTATTTACCATTTGATTTGCTTTCTAAGTTACAGAATCAAGGTTGTTTGCCTTCACCTCTTTCATTGGAAGAGCCAGCCGGTACTTTACTCACATGTCCAGACTTTCGGCTCCAGATGCTGAGACCTGAGACCTGAGATCTCTGCTAGTCCCAAACTGATCAGGAGAGGACAGGAAAGTTGCATACTTGTAGGGGATCAGGAAACAATATCAAAACTTGGGTCTTAATGATAGAGAGAAGGTGTTTTTATCCGAAGCCATGCTTTTGTCTACCTGGATATATCAGTGAAGGTATAAACAGAAACGGACATTTACTGTAGGCCCTGTTTTTATAGTTAGTAGATAAACTAGCAGTCCAGATTCCAATTGAGTGTGAATGCAAATAAATTCTAAATAAAATCTGTCTTTAACTGATGGAATAAAACTCTACTTAGCAGTAAATAAATTCATTTAATAAATCATAAGACTCTGTTCTGAGGTAAATGTGAAGTAACCCCTACTTTAGTGAGCCCATAGAGAGGTATCACTTCAGCTGCAAGGTGTGCAAGGAAAGCCTCCTGAGGTAAGTTTTGCGTAGTACAAATACACATTTAAGAATTAACTGTGTAGCTGGGGATTTCCAGCATTTCAGTCTGTTTCAGCATTTTTAAGTGGCTCTGGTGTTCCTTAAATACATTGAAGTGTTAAATGTCATGCAGAGCTTTCCCCGAAATGGAGCTGCCCTGGTGCAACCAAAAAGGGGTAAGGATGAGAGAAGTAAGCAGCAGGAGGAAGGGAGGGATTTCTCTGCATCCTTGTAAGGAAGTCAGTGTGGAGAAGAAGAAGGAAATACAAACATCTGAGTGTAAACCAGTGAAAACCAGAGGAAAGGGGGTATGCACAGAACAGGGAGGGGAAGGCATTGAGATGTTGAGTAGGCTGTAAATAGGCAAAAGGAGAAAGAGTTACGGAGTCAGCTAGGGTTTAAATATAAATTACAAGATGTGATGCTTGCGGTAGCCACTGTTAGGCCTGATGAGCTAGGAAATACCTTGAAGACTTCTGTCCTAAGTAAAGCATCTTAGTAGCACTTCAGTCTTTGGGGGATTACTTTGTGGGGTATAGCACTGCTTGGTTATTTTCTCTTTGCTTTTGGTCTCATTTTCTCTAGTCGATAATATGTCTGTGCTGACGGGCTTTAGGAAAACCACTGGGTTTTCTACCAAGCATAAAGAAAATAAGTTCCAGCATTCTTTTGCCGTTACCTCCTGTTCAAATCCACTCATAGAAATGTAAAGCCTACATATCCTTTTTGTCTCTCACTGGTGCTCTGTTTCATTGCTGACTCAACAAAGGAGATGGATGCAAGTCAAGAGGCTTTGGGTTTGTTCTTCACTTCCCAGACATATCTGGCTTTTGGAGCAATTCACTGTTTTTACACCTCTTTCTTTATTTTTTTACCAGAGAATACAGATGAAATGCAGACTTTTGTAAAACACCTCATAAACCTTGGCTGGCAGAACATCAGAAATATAATTAGCTTAAAAATTAGCCGAAGTATTAGCTAAAAAATTATTTTAGTTTTCCAACATGATTTTTTAATACCAGATATTCTCTACAAAAATAATAGTAGTAGTAGAAGTAGTAGTAGTAATGGTACTAATAATAATATCAGCAATGATTATGATGAAAATTCACAGCTCACAGCACTTAAATTTTTTTCCTATTGTTATATTTTTATCTCTTTACAATGAAAGTAAAATTTAGATATATGTCAGAATGCAAACGCTCAGACTGGCTTCATATAAATTTTGGTTACTTGTTTATGCAGGAAAATTAAGCAGAATATTAGAATCTATTCTTTCTTTACTAAGTAGAATTTTTAACATACACAATGAATTACTGCAAGTAATGCAGTGGTAATAATGACAAAGGATTAAATTAATAATAGTGTTGTTTTCTGGTTTGCGTTCTGTTAGTGCAGACAAAAACAGTGTTAAAAAATTGGTTGGGAAGCAGGTTTATAGTTAGAAAAATAATACTGTCCCAAAAAAAGCAGTTAAAATGTTTGTGTTTATAACTAAAATATTAGTTTTAGAATACTGTTTTTATAATACAGATATTTAGATAATATAAAGGATTTTAAGTATTTGTTTTCAAAATATTAAAAAACGTTATTTTACTACATGAGGTATCTCATCTCTCCCTGAATTTTGCATGCTTGTACTGCTGACAAACCTGTACCCTTAACTACTTGTTAGCGCTTACAGAGCTGCAGAGCTGATGGAGAGTCAGCTGGGCTTTACTGAGACTTACGAATCCCTAATGAAATTACCATTTAAATTCCAATTCCTTCCCCGCCAGCGGCAATAGGTGAAGCAGAGGGAGTGCCGGGATCCCTGTCAGGCCACAGCAGGCGAGGCCGTGCGGTGACAGGGACGCTGCGAGGCTGGGCTCGGGCCCCCGTGCCGCGTCCTGCTCGGGGCGCAGTCAGCTGAGCGCTGTTGGAACGCGTCGCTCCAACGCCGCTTGGCGCACGCACAGCTGCGCTCAGAGCTGGGCTTGTAAAAAGGCCATCCAGCATCCTGGGGTCAAGGCAATCCCAGCCAGGTTCTTTCTTGGCTGAGAAAAAAACCCCAGTCATTGTCTTGACGAACATGAAGAAAATCTGCTCGCTGTGGGTTCGGGGAGGCTGTGAGCCGAGAGAATCCATGTTTATCCTGATGTGTCGCATCGGTGAACGCAGTCATGTAAAATCCAATCCCCTGCACACTCAAAAAGATAGATTTTTCTATAGTTCTTCGCTTGCAATTAATATCTACTTATACATTCAAATGCTAATTATAAATGTCCACTGAGACTACTCACTTAACATCTTGATTTATATTCAGGCTTAACCGTCACTTCTAATTAATATTCTGTTTAAGCATGTATAAATAGTACATGCCATGATTTAAAGTAAAACAGTTAAAACAGTAATAAAATAAGCAGGTAAAATTTCCGTATGATACATACATTTTACACTCGCAGAACAAGCTCTTGTAAGCCAGTGTATTTCCTGGTTTTTATTTTCTTTCACTGCTTCCTGCAGAGAAGGAATAAATAATTTTAAATACAAGAAGACTACATACTCTAGGACCCTATTTTTTTTTTAACTTGATATTTGTTGTTCCATTGTTTGGGGTTTTTTATTGTCCTTTTGGTATTTTGCTGTATTTAAGAGAATATATTCTCCCTCTTTGAGTCACCCTTCCTTGTAATTATCCTTTCTATTATCTCTGCATTCATCTGCAGAGGAAACTGAGCACTGCCTTATTTTTTACACACCAAATGACCCAGAGAACCTACTCTGCAGTATGGCTTATCACTAGCAGATCATTTCTGCTTTACCATATTCAAAGGAAAGCTGAAATTAAGATATTTTTATTTAAAAAAAAAAAAAATTGAAAGCATTTAGACTATGAATTTGTCTCAGATACCTCTTTGAATATAATTGGTTTGGGGGTTTGAGAAAACACTGTGTAATATTCCTCATAAAAAAAAAACAAAACATAGGCCATAAAAGGGCACTAAATTTAAGTGACAGGCATAACTTGAAATTAAAATCCCCAAAATATGTGAAGAGCACTTTCTCTTAACACAGGTGTACCTCAGCATTCCGCCCAGCAGCAGCAGATCATACTCTGTGTGCCTCCCTGGCTGGGAAAAATGGGAAGATTAAATTTTATATTAAGGACATATCCAAGATAGCTGAGGTTATGTGAGTAATCTTCATATCTTCTCTGTGTTTGTTTGATAAGCATGGTATAGTAACATCTGTCTTGTAAAGGCTAAAGAGTTGCTGTTTTATTTAATGTGAAGCCTGTCCATGATTTTACATAAATGCCTAGATATTCATTCTGAATACAGATCTGAACAAGACAGGGTTGTACATAATTTCAATTAATTTATTTCACAGCCAGTAGTATTGCTTTACATCCATCACAATAGTGGCAGAAATTAGAGCTTTGCTTCTCTCTAAATGTGAATAACATTACAGTGAAATTTTTAAGCAAATAACCCCTGAAGAATAAAAGATGTTATATGAAGTAATTAGATGGGATGCCAACAGGCTGGCCTCCAGGTTATTGTTAGAGTCATGAAATAATTACTTTCATTTTCATTGACTAGTTTGTTCCAGAAATTGCTTTTCTGATGAATTGCAACCAATATGTAGATATATGAAAAGTAAGACTCATTTTAAGAACACCTTTTTTTTTTTTTTTATTGTGAAAAGGGAAGTGTCACACTCCACAATGAGCTGAACTGTCAGTGAGTTGAGCTGATGCCAGACAGAGAGAAAAGACACACGGTTTTCTGTGTTGAAGTTTCTGGGACTGGGCTCTGCTTGGTTCCCATCCGAAAGGCACTGAATTCTGCAGGACTTTTCCAGATCAGCTTCTCCTTATCAAAATATTTTTGCCTAAACTTAATTCTAAGTATTGCACCTACTAGGTTTGATAGACCCAATGAAAAGGGGCTCTATACTAAGCTTTACCTGCAGGATAGTTTCTGTCAGCATATCTCAGTTGCCACTGGCTTGCAGGACATGAGTGTTATCATCTAGTGATTTTAATTAGTTTGTCTATTTTGCAGTGGAGTTGGCTGGCTGAGGCAAAAAATTTCTGGATGTCCTTTTAAAAAGAGAAAGAAACTAAGCTTTTATTTACTGTTAATTTGTTTTCTATTCATTTACTTTCCTGGCCACTGAAAAAAGAGAAAAAGAATCACTGTTCCTTAAGAAAAAAAAAATCTTCTCAAGAAATACAGTAGCCAAAACTGGTTTCAGTTCCAGGTGTTAAGGCACTTTACTCAAACAGTGGTAACTGATGGCATTCCTGAGAGAGAGGAAAGTCAAAGCAAACCTTGCAGTTGGGCCACAGGAATGCTGAAGAGAGGCAGGGAGAGAAAATTAACTCCTCTTGGGTGCTTTTTAATGAGAGCTGCGATTAACAGTGAATCTCATCTGCCTTTTCTCTTAAAGCTCATTTCTTTACCTCTTGGTTAAAATAAAGGGCAGATTCATTGGGGAGAAGTGAGGGAGCTTCAGTATCCTCCATCAGGTGCTGCCTGGCCTTTGCCAGCTCACAACAGTTTGTTTCCATCCTTAACAGAGGTAGAATCAGGGGGCCAAAGAGGTCAGAAAACTGCAGTATATACAGTTAACCCATTTCCTTCCTAGCTGCTGATTTCAAAGCCATGCTTGTGCTTTTTTTGGAGACAGATTGGTAATAGTTTTATTTCTGGGACGGGCCACAGGGATCCCTCTATGGGGAATTTCGGGCACTGCTGGCTGAAAGCACATGCCTCCATGTGCAATGAGATCATTGTGGTGCTGTGGGATTTGCCAGGGTGTTAATCATGGGCAGTTGAAAAGGCAGCTACAGAGTGGCTGAAATCTGAGCATCCATAAGCCCATAATTCATAATTCCTGACAACTCGTGTCAAAGTCACCTTGCAGCTCATCACCTCTGGCAGTGCTGGCTCTCCTCCACTCCACAGCCAAGTCACCAGGGTGGCCACAACCCTCTTGTCACAGGTCACAGTCCAACATTTAAGCTCAGAGCATCACTGATCTCAGGTTTGATACCTACTTCAGCAGTGGCTGAAAATCAGATGCAGCACCATTCAGCTAACTCTTCTAAATCTGTCTGTAACATAAAGCTGGGTCATGCACTGCTCCAGTGCAAGCTGTGAGCTGGAGCCCAGAGTTATCATACAGAATACAGAATGGGCAGGGACAGCATGGAAACCGGGAGTGCTAATGACTTCGGACACCTCCCTGCTGAAGGTCTTCTAAGTGGCATCAAAAGGAGGATTTATTTTTCTCCCTTCATTTTTAGTCAAATATTTCTAAAAATTATGTAGTGATCTCCCAGCACATGTCAATAATACTTTATGTTTCTCTGTAAGACTTGCCCTATTTTGCTGAAAATTATTATACTTTTTTTGCAGGAAATATGTGATGAAATTCTGTAACTGACAGCATTGAGGAGAGCTGTACTGCTCCTTTTCCAATAGGCATGAATCCATGAAGTACTGTTTTTTAAAAGCCATAAAATTGAATTTATCTGCCTCAGCCTTTTAATTGCTGGCACAGGTGCTTTAAAAATATTACTAAAATGAAGTCACGATGACATTCTTTTTCTGAGTCGGTGTGTCTTAATATCAGCAGCTCTTTCTTTTCAGGTTATTTATTTATAATGACAACTTCTCAGTGACGTTCTTTTGAACTTATAAAGGCATTCGGCTCTGAACCTTCCTGTCTGATTCTTGGTTTAAAACACTTGCTGACAAATAGACTAGAGGGAGTTGAAATCCAGACCAGTAAAATGGAGACATTTAGTAGCTTTGGGGCCAGGCATTCGGTGTGAGGAAGGTTGAAGTCTGTGTGCTCAGAGTAATCCCGAGATAAACCGAGGGCCATGTTTCCTTTGTGCATTGCTGCCATCTGCTGCATTTCATCAGCAGGCTCGTGGAGGGAGTTTTTTTCTTAATCACAGGCGGAAGAGCTCAGAAAGTAGAACGAGCCCCACAAAACCCGTCTCTCCGCAGCAGTTTCAAAGCAGCCTGTATTCTTTTTAATTCGGTAACTAAACCTCTCTTGATACTCGCCCAACTCAAAAGATCTTTTCACAGCACAGACAGGAGAGTTTACAACTCAGTCATTTGCTTATATTTCCCATCATGCAAATTTGTTGCGAGCCAAGAACTTCTTCTGCTCTCTGAACTGCCAAAGAAATGTGGAGAGGGGACAGGGATGTGTTTTACCGGTGCTCATAACACAAAATATATACTCTCCGTTAATCATCTTCTTTGCTTGTATTTAGTTGAATAGATCATCCTAATTAGAGTAGAACAGTCATTTGTGACAGTTATATAAACGCCAGGGCAGGCCTGGCACCGGCTGGTCCGATAGTAGTGGGAAAACAGAAATTATTACTGTTAGTTAAACTAACCTTTCTATATTCCACCCCACTGCTAACCTTGACTGGTCTTTTTAAAGCCTTCTAGATACCTGCTCTTCCTAAGGGATTGACGGCTGCTGGTCACGTTTATCAATCTGTAGTTAAAGCGAGATTGTAGCTTCCCAGGTAAACTCTGTGCTGCCACTGTCGATTCTCACTAACCAGTGTGCTTTTACACAATGTAAAAATTCACTACTTGGTACATTTGCCTCTGCAACAAAAACGAATAAAAGTTCTACACAGGGTGTAAGGAGCACTGAATTTCCAAGTCTATATTGCTCTTCGGCAGAAGTAATAACTCCATGATTCTAGGTACTTGGGCCATAATAGTCAACAAAGGAGACTACCTAAAAACAGAGATGACAAATCTGGCTTTGTGACCAAAGTAGAATCAGGGGTACGACACTGATGTGGCATTTATGTGGGTAATTATCTTGCACTGAAGATAGTTTTTTTTATGCAACAACAAAAAGCTGAGGATGGGAAAAAAATCTTTCTGTTGTTTAGAGATTCTTGCCTGCTTCTGTAGGAACTGGTCTCCAGATTATTTGCCTGGGTTAGGAGTTACCATACCAGATAAATGTTCTCTGCAGATCTCTGAGAAAAACTTTCCTTGTTTCTCAAAATCTTTGTTTTCTCAGACACATTTTGATTTTTTTTCCAATGGTTTTTACTTGGAGAATTCCTCAAACTGTGAGAATTTAGGAATGTAAGAATTCCTTACATTGTTCTCCAGAAGTCAGGATGATTCGGGGACCACCATGTAAAATTAATGAAAACTTCCAACTGTCAGTAGAATGAGCTGAGTATATTTATTTAATTAACCTGGTTGTCCTTACAGCAGTTGAGTGTTAGTAGCACTTGCTAGGTAGGGGGGAAAATGAAATACAAACACATAAAGGAAAATTATTAATGGTTAGTAGTCTAAACCATATCCAATATCTCAAAGTTCTGGGGGCTTTTTTTTTCCCCTTGCAACAGTGGTGCAAGACAGCAGAAATCACAGTCCTGAAACACAGAAGGAACTTCAATTTCTCATTCAATTTAATGTAACTGATCTGGAAAAAAAATAATATTTACAATACAAGGAAAGAAAGTCTGGAAGGAAATCCTTCAGAACAAGAATCTCTGGCTCAAACTTGGATAACAGTCTACATTACTATAAAAGTAAATTCAATCCAAATGAGGCCTCCATAGGTCATTCCTGAATGTTGTAGCAACATAAACATTACTTGTGCTTGAATATATGCAGTAATGTGTGTGAATGTGCTTGTCCAAAACTATTCAATGCCTTATTAAAGTACATTCTCAGGGATCACATAACTTTATCTTTCTCAGGGACCTTCAACTAATGTTAAATTTCCTCATTACCCTTGACTGACTCGTTAGAATAAAAACTTTTAAATGGACCTGTTATTTTAAGGGTAACGTATTGATTATTATTTTTTCCCTGATACAAAAACACATTAGTATCTTTCTAAAATTTGAATCCTTCCTTGCTAGTGCACTGCTGTCTGTCAAAATAAACTGCTTTCATATTCCGTAGTGCTTTCTTGAAGTGTAGAAAGTAGCTGTTATTTAGGTTTCTAGAATACCAGATGTCTTATTTTTGATGTCAACAATAAACCTAAGATGCAGGTGAGATAAGAGGAAAGGAGAAATAAGACCTATTTTTGGTTTGTTTACATTACAGCCACTCAGGAACTCACTGGGACCCACTTTTGCAGAGGCGTTTAGGCATACAATATTTAGCAAGTACTCCACATCTGCTTGCTGAGGACTGAATTATCCTAATTTTCTTGTGTCTCTAAGCCTGGGCCTTTCCTAGCACTGTGGTTCTGGGGAGGGAAAAAAATCCTCTGGGGAAGGATGCTGTGAAAACAGCAAGAGGAGGACTGGCTTCCACTTGTAGCACAAATGCGCAACATACCAAAGCCTTCTCAGGAAAACATCTGTAATGGAGTCTAGACAACCAGCACAGATGAAACATTATTAGGCCTTGATTCAGGATTAAGCTCATGCACAATATTTTCAAAACTGAAAGGAATAGCTGCATGCTTACAGTACTGCCAGTATTTAAATATTTTGCTGGATCAGGACTCCAGTTGACACTGTGGCCAAATGAGATTTGATTAAGAAATCCTTTGCCATAAGCCACTGAACTGTTTGCATATGGTCATAAACTGCCTGTATAGTATAAGGTGGCAGCTTTAATAAGAATATGTAGTGTAAATAAAGCAGTAAATAAATAAGCAAACAATAAATGCAAGGAGGCATCCATTATTTTTTTTTTACTTGAAAGCCAGCTGAGTGCAAAGTACTGATAGTGAAAATTATTTGAAAGACTAAGTTAAAACCATGGTACACTAAGCACTTCTTAAGGACAGCCCTGAACCTTTATTAGCTGGAACAGAGATATTCTGGAACATGATTGTACTGGCATCCCTGCCAGTCATTTATATTTTGATATTAAAATTCCTGTTCTCACCACAACAGAGTCTTATTCCCTGATCAGACCCATCCAAAGCAATTCAGCTGAGATGTTCCAAATGACAAATGTAATTGCTGTACCAGTTTATACAGGGTATAATATTACTACTGCATTAAGATTTCAGCGTCTGTCAGTTCCAGAGTAAGATGACATGACATCATAAATTAGGAAATTGCAATATCAATTTAGCTTTGGAAGAACAAGCTGGATTAGAAAGATGAAGTACAGAGACTATCGAGAGACTTCTTGGTAGGCAGTTCAAACTGCAATAAAAATTTCTGAGTGGACCTGGCCAGCTCTGTCAGAAGGAAATAAAGAGCAAAATAATTTTCTTATTTGAAATTGAGAGAAATCAATTTTCAGGTGACATTTCCTAAAGCTGTCTGGACAGAAGCAAATAAAATTAGGTTTAATCCTTGAGAAGATCATTTCCAAGTAGGTAATAACCATGAACATCACAAACCTTTAAATATTTTGCTTGTGATCTCTTACCTGTAGAGGTGGGAAAACTTGTTGCTCCATTTAATACTCTTAATAAATTGCGAAGTTTAGTTTACTCACCTTACTAAATTATGCTATACCTTTAAAACAGAAAGGGAGAAATCAGCAAATAATTTTTCCCCATGTCTGGAAA
This sequence comes from Edolisoma coerulescens, assembly GCA_013397115.1. NCBI lineage: Eukaryota > Metazoa > Chordata > Aves > Passeriformes > Campephagidae > Edolisoma > Edolisoma coerulescens. The sequence goes on from VWZW01007479.1 coordinate 2,265,029, forward strand.
AGCTTGAGAAGTAGTATTCCAATTTCTAATTATATAAATGCCAATTCATAGGCTTTTCCCTTAGGTGAAACAACAAAGACTCCCTGCCCAACGCATCATGTCCCTGTCTGATCGCTTCTTCAGTCTCTGAAATATCCTGCCCTTTACTACTGCATTCATAGACACAAAGCAAAAGCAGAGCAGCAGAGCCGCTGTTCTGCTGCTACATATGGCTTCTGAAAATTCTGTAGTATTATGGTCTTGCTGAAACTCCTGGGAGGAGGACGGAAGCAGTATACGCTAGCGAGAAATTAAGTTATTCAGTTAATCACTTTGTCTTCAGTGGGCCCTGGCAAGTCTGCAGTGAATTAGAGAGCTTATGTTACAGAGAACAAAAAAAGAAGTTATTCCAAAGAAAATAAATGCCGTACTGTAATATTTAGTTGATTCTGACCAGGAAGCTCAGCCATCAGTGGGAAAATTGTATCACCAAACATGGTTTTACTACTGCTTCTTGTCTACACTTACGATGCTTTTTAAAACTTTATGAATTCAGGGACATTCAGGAAAAAAAAACCAACCAAAAATCAACCAAAAAAAATCCCCCACCCACAGACCACACCATGTTTCTCTTAGAAATTTTAAAGTAAAGGAGAAAATAGATGGTTTTGAGACCTTATCTCCACCCAGTGCGACCCTATTGCCAGATTAGTTCACTTGGAAAAAACCAGAACAAATCCCTTGGCAGGGTCATTTGCTTCCTTTATTTTCTTTTGATAGATTAGAGCTGTATGGAAATGAAGGAAGTTTTAGTTCTCACTGCTTTGAATGAGTATCCTGATTAACAAAATTCCTTTCTGAGATACCAGCTATACTATTGTTTGCTAAAATCAGCAAAACTCACCAAGCATTTCTTTTCAAGAATTTACTTTTCATGAGGAAAATGCTTTGACTGACATAAGTTACTTTTCCTATGCAGTGGGACGAGACACCTCTCATTCTTTATGCTGGCAGGTGTAAAGATGCTCATTTAATTGTGTGTGCTCTTGCATTCCTCAAACACTCTTAAGAATGTTGCCTACAGTGTGTGTTGAAGTGTCAAATGAAGTCATTTTAGTGAATGCCTGTACCCCTATCACTAACATTACATATGTAAATGCTGTGTAGCACACTATACTTGAAGCACATTGTAGAATCTTTGTCACCTTTTTTTCAGTCTGAAAAAATTAATTAAAAGTAACCTTACACAAGTGCTCACAAAGGTTCCTGTAGCAACATCAACCCTCTGACTTAACGTGTCAAATATTTTGACTGTGTCTTACGTCTCTAAAGACACAGCTGAACACAGAGATAGTGGGTCACATGAGACAAGAAGTCAGCATTAAACAGGGCTAGACAGAAGAGCAGTATTTCACAGCAAGCAAATTAACACAAGCCATGTAAAGAAATCCTCTTGAGCGCTTATTAGAAAAACCTGTCTTATTACATTCAGAGTGGGTCTCCACTGTGGATGGGCTCTTCTGGAACATGTAGCAAGGCTCCAGCCTGTATTTTCAAATGTCCATTCAAAAAGGTGGTATAGAAGATGACACATACCCCAGAATTTAGCCCTGAAGCCCAGTTCATGCTGCTGGGTATCTAATTAGTGTGATCAAATAATACCAGATTTGGGGCCTGAGGGATGTGGCTGGAAGGAGAGCAAAGACAAAGCCCTCAGAACAACCCTGTGGGCTGATTTAAAGTTCCCATTTTCTGCCAGGGTTTACAAATATTTTGGGGTTTTTCCACAACAAGGGACTGTTATATGCAAAGATTTCATCCCTTGTAAATCTCTGCAATAGGTAAAAGCTGTATCTGTGAAGGTAAGTAGGGCCCTGTTGTAAAACCATACACATGAGAAAAGGGGATGAAAACTCAAGGAAAATACACGATGCCTTTTAAGGGGGAAAAGAGATAACTTCCAATGCATATTCACTTGCTGGAGCCTGCTGTAACAATGGCACAAAAGCATCGAGAGATAGCTGAGTGGCTCGATTTTGCAACTTCTTGAAGAAAATATATTTAAAAAAAAAACCACCTAGATTTTGAAGTAGTAGCAAGTGAAATGGATTCCAACTGTGATAAAGTCCAAAAAGTTGTTGTCAGATTAGGAACTTGTTTGAAAAAGCCTGGATACAATATTACTGATGTAAAACATGTGCAAACAGACTGCGTTGCATAAACAAATCCCTAACCAAACATATTTGCAGCATTACCAAAGTATTTGACAAAAATGAGAGGTAGCAAATAATCTCAGGGATCATTCCAAATTGTATGTGCATCCCTTGCGTTGCGTTTTAACTGATTATACAATGACATGCTCTTTTTTTTTCCCGCTGTCTCCCTTTATGCTCAGTAGGTTTATGCAGCCAAAAAGAGCTCTGCAGGACAAGAAAAAAAAAAACAAACCAATAACCAAACAAAACCAAGCAAACAACAACAACAACAAAAACCCAAAAACCCACCACTTTTGATTTTCTGATAAATCAGGAAAGGTAATAATGTCTTCAGTTTAATGAGGAAGACCCAAGACAACAGATTTGGCTGTTGTTGCTGGCTGGAAACTACTATCCCATGAAAGAGACACCACTTTGGTGCCCCAACTTGTTTTATTTCAAGCTTTCTCACACCCAGGTTGAACCTGCTGGGTCTCAAGCACAACAGAGTGTTATGCCTTCAAAAAGAACAAATTGGATGATGCTTTGACTCTTCACTTCCTGGTTTATCTGGTTTCAGAACATAGAGATTCTGGTACTTAATAGATATTGGAATGAAAGCGCAGCACTGTTCTGAAGAAATTCATCCATTAATTATGGTGCCATCAGGATATCAGTTTTCTACTACAAGAAAACCCCAACCTAAAACTTTTTTTCTGATTCCAACCTAGTGCTATAAATCCAGAGGCCAAATAGCCCAAATTCTGAAATTCAGACATTATTCCAAATTTTTGAGAACAACTTTGTTTTCTATTATCCTTTTGGAGAAAGGAATGACTGTATTTTCACTTTTTATAGTCCAAAGAAGCCTGATAGATCACAGACATCAAGCTGAATTGAGTCTCTGGAATATTTTAAGCCAGTCTCTCTAAAATCACTAGGAGTGATGTTTACTCTTTTTAGGATTATTAAACCTACTCCTGAGATGGAGACGGTGAGCTACTGTGCACACAGCAATTTGAAGACAATCTAAAATCAGGCTCCTGAAGATTTTCCGGGGCAATTCCTTCGTTCCTCGCTGCTGCTGTGCACTCTTGGGCAGAAAACGTAACATTTGAACTGCTATTTGCCACTGTATCACTTTCCGAGATTAGCTGTGTCGATACAAGGGAGAGGGTGGGACTGCAGGTGAGAAACCAGGAACCAAAAGTGTCACCTCAGGGGCGCAGATGTAGGTCAGCAGAAGAGGCTGTAGAGCTGCTCAAAAGGTCTCCTTTGTGAGGTGACCAGAAAGGGGACAGTGAAAAGAACTGCAGCACAATGAAACAGCAGGGAGTGAGATGCTGATTTTGGAAGGCGGAAGAACTCCTGACGCAGTGCTGTGGTTTAACCCCATATGCCAACTAAGTACCACGCAACCACTTGCTCACTCCCCACCCTTCCACCCCTCCCCTGGGATGGGGAGAATGGGAAAAATAAAACATGTAGGTTGAGATAAGAACCACTTAATAATTGAAATAAAGTTAATAATAATGAGAAGAAGAGAGAGAGGAAAAAAGCCCAAGAGAAAGAAGTGATGCACAACATAATTGCTCATGCCCTGCTAACTGATGCCCAGCCCACACCCCAGCAGCAATCAGTGGCTCCCTGCCAACTCCCCCCCAGTTTATGTACTGAGTATGACTTTTTCTGCTATAGAATGTCCCTTTGGCCAGTTTGGGTCAGCTGTCCTGTCCATGCTCCCTCCCAGAGTCTTGTGCACCTGCTCCCTGGCCGAGCATGGGAAGCTGTAAAGTCCTTGACTTAGGGTAAGCGCTGGACAGCAAAAACTAAACCATCAGTGTGCTATCGATGTTATTCTCATACTAAATCCAAAATACAGCATTGTGGCAGCTGCTAGGGAAAAAAATCAGCTCTATCCCACTCAAAACCTTTACACCCAGTGCTGTGGTGCATTGCCCTCACAGATGTGCTCTTTTGGACTTTAAACTGTGTGGCTGAGCTGGTCTGCACTAACCAGGACTCTCCATACATTACGTGGGGGTTTTGATTTGCAAAACTGAGAGAGCTTTCTCCCAGGGTGTGAAGGTTTGCTGCAGAAGTAGTTGCTGAGGGGCAGGTGTATGTGGGAATGCCTGGGGCAGGAGGAATAGTCTTCTTCAGCTGATTTTGTTTGCAACGAGAGCATTTCCCTTAAACACTACCTTTTGGATTTGCTTTTTCACTGATGCCCTTTGGCTCTAACATTGTCAGAAAAAGGAAAAAAAAAAAAAAAATAAACCAAACCCAAAACCCAAACCCAAAAAAAAAAACCCCCCCCCCCTTTTTTTTTTTTTTTTTTTTCTCTGTGTGTTTATTTTACCCCTTATATAAAAGTTCTATTTTGCAACAATAGTTTCTTAGTAGCTGTTGAGATCCGGATCCCACCCACGCCCATTTGCTCCTGGCCTCTCCCTCTCCTCATTTGTAGCGCTGGTGTGGTGTGGAGCAGAGAGCCGAGGCTCCGGCAGCCCCTCTCCAACAGGGAAAGGTGCGCGCTGTTTGCTACGAGCTACAGCAGACGCAACCGAAAGAATAGAATAGTTCAGATACATCTGTGAGGCTGATTGTTTGTCTCTGCCCACGCGGTAAACTCGCACAGTAAACTCTGCACGCTTCACTTGTTAAGGACTATCTGTGAGCAGCCTTTTTTCTCGTATCGGAGGTCACCTGCGATGACAGCTCCGCTGGCGGGAGGAAGAGCTGCAGCACAGCACCCTGCCCCAGCAGCTTCCAGCCCGTGGCTCATCTGCATAGCGCTTACCCAGCATGCAGCGGCGCCCGGGGATGCTTCCAGGAGAATGCCCACACGAAATTTAACACATATGGGAGTTTAGGAGACATTCGGCTTTTTGGTTTTGAAAGAGAAACCCACAACCGTTTGGTTTTCCGAAATCGCAATATTAGCCACATCATCCTAACATGTCAGTATTCCCTTCTCAGAGCTATAAATACCTCTCCTGCCACACTGTGCTTCGGCTGGTCCGATGGCAGTGGTATTTATAATTGATCACAGTCAGTTACAGATTTCTTTGTTCTTTCTCCACACCCACTGCTGCACTTGACTGGTCTTTTGTTGCTGAAGGTCCTCCTTTTTTTAATATTCCTTTTAATTTGCAGGCTGACAGTCTCTTTTGTTAGCTTCTGATTTTCTGGAATAAATGAGGATCAAGTCAAGCATATATATTTTAATCTTAATCCCTCATGGAACAGCCAGTGCCTGCTACTTACTTGATTTTTGCCATTGTTAACAACACAGGCACTGTGCTTCAAAGGCATTTGTGCAACAGCAGTTGAAAGTGTTACTCACTGTTGGGGGCAGAGGAGGAAAGAGGAGTCACTTACCTAAGATTCTGCTTTAATTATATGGTTTTCATTTCTAATACACAGCATGATTTTCACAGATTAATGAAATAGTCAAAAGGATAAATAGCAGAAACACGTGATGACTGCCTAAACCTTTCACCTACAAAACACAAGAATTTCTGCTCTAGGTGCTTCAGGCCAACATGCCATTTGATTACCAAAGAATACAGCAACTGAACAAGGTGGAGGTCCTTGTTTTGTGCAGAAAGGTGCTTAATTTTTGGTTGTTGTGAGCCTGAAACATTTCTTTAATGATCACTCCCACAGGTGGTGGCTCAAAGCTCATTTTCTTGAGCCGTCTTAGGCCCCTCTTTCTAGACTGGGGGAAATGTGCAAGGGATTTTTTAAAGTTGGCTGTGAGATGTTAATTGCTGAGAGGAATATATCCTCAGCTACCACAGATTCATTTTCCTGTAGGTTCTTTAATGAGCATTTATCATCGTTTTGAAATCTGCATTTTTTGTTTAATTATTAAATCCTTCTGGCCAAAATGCTATTGTTCCTGTTGACCTTTCTCTTCCATTCCCCTTTGGGTTTTTTCCACAGCCATCCTTTCAGCTACAGCTACCTCATAAATGCCTTACAGCCCCACAAACACATAGCCTGTGAACAAAAGGCTCCTTTTGTGGACGGAGCTGCAGAGGCAAAGTTGTACCGTGTACTCCTATCACCGCCTCCACAACCTGCCTCCAGCCGTGTCCACAGGCGGAATATGCAAAGGCAGTGACAGCTCTCTTGTGCTCACACACTGAGACGGCACCACAAGATCTGCAGGCACAGCTCTGGAAATCGAGAGCCATCTACCTCTCCGTAAACCCAAACGACACAAATGTGCCAATAGAAACCTGCATGCTGTCACAGATTTAATTCCTTTTTTTTTTTCTCTCACCTTCACGATTTTCTTTACCAGTTCCAAGTTTCCCAGTTACAGGTATGCTACTACAACCCTTCTCCAAGGGTGTAGAAACTTTTTCCTAATAAGGGCCAACGACAACCTTCTAGTAACACTCCTTTGTCACATATTGATATTTAACTTAACACAGTTAATCACAGTGGCAATAATTGTGCTCCCTTTCCCTTTCCTTTCCTAATTGTGCTCCCTTTCCTTTTAGTGGGTGTGGTGGTTGCAAACACTCAGCTCTGTCTGAATCACAGAATGGGCCCTCCCATCCCTGCCACAGGGACACAGCCCTTCTAAATCCCAAGGGATATGCACATCAGGGATAGTGCTGAAAGCCAGGTTAAATTATGAGAGTTAATATGTGAGGCATATCTCCACCGAGCCATTCATCACATACTCCCGCTGGGATCCCAGCAGAGAGCCTGCCTGTTCCCTCAGTGTTGAGACATCCACCTTTGCCTAACAGGTGTCCTGGAAGGTGTTTTGCCAAGCAGGCACAAATTATGAAGCTGATTCCAAACTCAACAGCACCTTTTCGGGGAGAAAGGTCTGCAAATGCCTGAGGAAAGGCCCTTCTTGCCCTCACACCAGGTCCCCCTCCTGTAGCCGGCATTGCCGGCAGCCATGGCCCAATGGCCAGGCCCACGTGCGGGCATTCAGGAGCTGAGGGGCCTCTCTGTGAGGTGCAGGAAGCATCCACCTCTTTTTCGGCATTGGCTTTTTTCGTCATCATGCCTCCTCCCTGCTCGTGCCACCAGCCCACCTGTCCTGCTGGCAGCCCCCACTGCTCTTGGGCAGCCAGGCCTCGATGCCATTTTCTCTTCCCTGCCTCATGCCAGCTTTCAGCCACTCTTTTGGCCGTGACTGGAGCCTGTCCCAAGCTGGGGTGCTGCCTGCCTCCCCACAGTCCTGCAGGAAAGACGCCTGCGTTACTCATCACTGCATCCAGATGCATTCATATTTTTCTGTTATTTTACAGTATAGGATCCTAGTCTGCTTTGCTTTCATGAGGAATTTTCTCTTGGTTTTCCCACCTTGGAAACACGATCTTGATTCTGTTTTCTAACCACTTCTTCCTGTCAATTGTTGTATCCTCTAGGCAAGCACAGTCATTTTTAAAGAAACCTTTTAAATAAGCAAGACACAGCAGACTTTCTGACTTGAAGTATTTGGGAGTCCACTAAGAATATGTCATCCAGCTCTGCTGATTACATCTCCTGGTTGGCTTTGCAGTCACTAGATCAGTAGATAAATTCCTACTAACTACAACTCTCATCTCAAGATGCATTTTAAAACACTGTACCTCATGCAAGGAAGTAAAAATTACAGCAAGTGTCTTTTATATGTGTATGATGAATTTTTTTCTAGAAAATTCCTTTTCTTCATTCCATTTTGAACCTGCAAAATTTGTACCCGGGTGCTAGGTTTCAAATGGAATTTTATAGGCTGGTTTTATTAATCATCCAGGGTATCAATTAATAGAATATTAGTTACTAGAACATTGTAAAGCAAATTCTAGTGAATTTTTTATTACTGTGATATAAACTGCAACAGCTGAGTCTCACACAAATGAATGTGACAGAAAGGTCAGTGACAGTGATAGCAATCATCTGCTCTTGGTTTGATCACCCAAGTGGAATTTTCATTGGGAATTTTTAATCACTTCTCCTAGGCTCGTAGTCCTTTCTATGATCAGAACAGCTCATTTATGGAGCTACTGTTTTTTTACATCTCAGGCCCACGGAGTTCAGCAGACCAAGAAAGAAAGGTTAAGGTAACCTAATTAAGACCAATGAAATTCCCACAGGGAAGACAAAATCCAGTCATCAGCAATTAGTCCCAGTGGTGCATGTTAGAGAGCTCCTTTCCTCTGGAGAAAAGGAAATGTCCTCCCTCCTGCAGCACCAGGGAGTCGCAACACACTGCAGCAGAGCCACTCTGCCTGCTGGGACAGTAACTCGCTGGGGGAAGCCCTCCTGTGGGGTGATGGGGGTCCTCCGACCCACAGCTGATGCTTTCCATGCATCCCTGTCCCCCTACACAGGTGTGGCACCTGCTGCACCTGGCACAGCACCTTTACCTTCTGCCGGACAGTCTGTCACAGAAACAGTGCTGTGTTTCTGCCAAAAGGCTGTCTACACCCATGCAGGAGGGAAGAGGGTTGTCCCCAAACAAGCTGCAAAAGGAAAACTGTTGCCTTCCCAGCTCCCAGATCAGCCGTTAGACACCAAACACAATCATTTTGGCCACATCTACACCATGAACCTGCAAGAGTAAAATGTGATAAATGAAAATACATAAAAATAATCTTCCTTGCAACACGACCAAGTTTCTCATGAAATTTGCTCCATTTCTTTTAGCTGAGTTTTACAAAGGTACCGTAAGGCTACCAGATTACAACATTCTCTCATTAAAGCAAAACAAACATTTTGAAGAGAACACAGCTCAAAGTACAGTTGGAGAAAGTACCTTCTCTCTAGGCAAAGTTATCCTTTCACTAGAAGTTTGTTTTGCTGTTCAAACTAAATTCTGGAAGTATTAACTTAGATGCTTAGTGTATGAAATAATAATTGCAAATATGCAACATTGTTACCTCTGCTGAAAAAGCTGAGCTGTTTCTTCAGAAAGCGTTCCCTAGGGAAGGATGTTGGAAGACTGAATATACAAATACCTATAGTCCGCAGAGATTAAATAAAGTCATTTTAATTAATTCCCAAGGGGAGAGAGTCTTCCCAATCTCTAAATTTTATGGAAGATCTGCAAGGAAAAAAAAAAAAAGACATGGTGTGTTATTTCAGATACTTCACGGTTTTTTTTCACTCCAGAAAATACAAAACGTTTTCACAGTGATACAGGTTATCTCTCTTAGGACTGATACCCCAAGACGGGGAAATGCACGTCTCACTTGGCCTCAGAGGGAAGTGCTGCTAACAGTGTCACATGAAATAATTTTCTCTGTTGTCTTGAAAACACAGATCTATAATTTAAGAAGTTGTTCCCCAACAATTTGAAACAATATCAGGTTACACATCTAAAGGAGATACGCTTTCAGAATGTGCTGCAATAAGTGTGTATCATTCCCTGTCACTGTCCCAGCCCTGTGAATACTCCAAGGACTATAGCTGCTGTAAATCAGAATGCATTAATTCTGTGCCTTAAGGAGCTTGCAGGGAAATGTCTCTTGCCTGCTGTTGGTACTGTCATCTGTCAGAGGGGGAGCTGGTTTTGTTGAAATGCGTGGGTGCTCTCTCGATGTCAATAAGAGCTAACAATAATTGATGTTAATAAAGCAATACTCTTTTACACTTACTGAAGGCATGGACCTAATTATCAGCAAGCATAAAAATAAAACAAAATGGGAATTTATCATACATGCTAGCTAGAATAGAACAGCTACAGTACAGTAGAATATTCCCTTGAAAAATTCCCCAAGTTTCAGAGAAGCCAAACAGTATGGATAAAATAAATCATTTTGCAAACAATTATTTTTTCATGGAAATTTCTATAGCCACAATGAACAGCACCACAGCCTCCAAATAATTTTCAACACTTCCTGCTGCTCTAGAATTCTCACCCTAAGCAGGAGGACTAGGCAACAAGTCTGATCTTATTTGTGTTTCTGTAATTGGTTCCAAAAGAGAAAGCTGGTCGGATAAAAACCTGAGTTTGTGATCTTCTAACGAAAAAATAAAAAAGAAACTCAGGCTAAATCAAACAGACCAGAATTTACTCAATTTGTAGTAGTGACATAAAATAAAACTTTGATAGAAGAAAAGAAGAGAGAATAAATTGATATCAAAGTGCAGGAGTTTAACATCTCAGTGATCATCTCTGAGTATATTTAATTGTCACCCATCCTCTGAAAATGCAAGGTAAAGATCAGATATGAAGGTTTGAGGTTTTAGGTAACTAATAATGCTGCTGTTCCCGCTTAAAAAAAAAAATCAAAACACTGCTACCAGCAATCCACGCAAACATTTAAGCACCCACCCTTTGTTAATCCCCACCCTTTCACTACTTCTCCTCTTAACAGATGGGTATCTTCAGCATTACAAAAAATGAACATCCAGGAGAAAATGCACAGAACATTTATCATATGATTCCATGCAAAATACAGCAAATGAAGCCCTTGGAGGATTTCTCTCTGCTTTAACATATTCTGTATTTCAGGTTTTGCTGCTGCTGAGATAGTTCATCTAGCTGATTTCTGTATGTGACACAGAACCATTCTGAAAGCTCTTTGCGACAGAGTAATGAGTTTCCTTCCTGTTACAGCCAGTTTTACCTGTATCAGGTTTCATAATCACATATCCTCCAGATCCAAGGGTGCCACCAGTATTTTTCACAAATACTCCTCCCCATGGGTCACACTATAGCAATGATAGTGGCAGTTTGCAAGGCCACAGAGGGAAAAGAGCACCTGATGCCATGTCTCTGGAAAGGGTTAAGGAGGAGACATGATGGAAACATAGCAATGGGTGAGAGACAGATAGTCTCCTCCTGCATATGTATTGGAAACTCGAGAACCAAATACTTGTGTCTTTTCTGCGGTGAACACTAAAAAACCCCCGCAGCTTGGGCATGTTACATTTCTCTGTACACTTACCAGAGCAGGACTATGGGGATAAAACTCTATGTCCTCCCACTAATTATTTAACCAGGACAGATTTTCCCCGGCATGTATGCTGGCACTGAGGAGACTTTCAAGAGTTTGAAGAGAGACTGAGCTGCAAAGCATTCCTCAAAGTCAATTACGGAAACACTTCCAATGAAGAATTATACCAACAACCATTGTTGGTATACATTGGAGACAAGTACCCACAGGCCTTGAGAGAAAACCCAAGAATTCCTCCAAGTCCAGGAAAACCCAGTTCCCTTCAGTAATGACAAGGAAATTTCCTTGGGGAAGGGAAAAGGTAGCATTCAGAGAGATTAACTACCAGTTCCTTCTGCTTATTACATAGGGAGAGAATGCCGCTGTGCCTGGGTCAGGGTTCCACTAGGCAGAAGAAACTATGAATTCCCATAACAAAAGCAGCCCTCTGGAGAAAGGAGAGAGAAGCCCAAATGAAAATAAATCAGATGAATCAGTGCTTATTGATGTCTGCATTCATTACATACAGAAGCTGAAAAATAGGCTGAAGGGAAATTATCAGACATGAAGTTCCTTTCTGCAGCCGAGCTTGCTTCTGGCAGGTGGGGACGCTCCCATTTCCTAACTTATCCTAAACGCGTGCTGCCGCTGCTCCCCTTCGGCTGCCTCTACTGCTCATCAAGTTTCAGTGAGCTGATACAAATTTTCAGCATTGGCCCGAAGCACGAATACATTGAATCAATGAAGCCTGTTCACAGGCCATTTTTTGAAACACCTTGGTTGGAAACTGCAGAGCTCCTCTCCATCGGGGTGCCTAGGAGCTCCTTCCTTCCAGTCGGACATCTGTTTTCCCTTAGCTGCTAGAAATAGAATTATTTTTGCCAATCCACCGATTAAAGCCGTTAAAACAAGCCGAAGGAGGGAGATGCAAACAAGCTGTAATTGTATGCATACACTGGAAGCTCAATTTTCTTCGGAAAACACGGTAAAGAGATGGGGGGAGGGGAGAAATGCCAGCTCTTAGGGGACTCACGGAGAAACTCTCCAGAGCTGCACTGCTCCCAGGGAAGGGCGGTGGGAGGCGGTGCTGGGAGCAGGGGCGGGACTGGTGATTTCCATACTGCTTTCCCAGGATGCGGCGGGGCCTCCCAGAGGGAAGGAAAGGATTTTTCCTGCACTTAAAGGCGTGTCTTTGCAACCGGGGCTTTCACCGCGCGGTCGGGATTAGAGACCCGAACACCTGGGCAGTAGAAAAGGAGGGACGCCATCCCACGAGGAGCCATAACCAACAAGGTGTGCTTCCAAGGGAGGTATAAATACCCCTGGGGTGGGTGAGAGGCTTCGGCTGGTCCGAAGGTAGTGGGGTATCTCAATTGATTGTTCACAGTCAGTTACAGATTGATCTCCTCGTTCTCTCTTTCCCCCCTTCCCACTACTGCACTCGACTAGTCTTTTGCACCACGAGCAGACCCTCCTGCAGCTTTTGTTCATCACTGCCACCAGTCTCTCAGTTTTAGTACAAGGAAAAGCACACGCACATGCACACAAAATACTTCTATAAGTGCTTGTAACAGTGCCTGCCATCACAATATCCACACTTCCAGCCAAATTCTAGGTGGTTCAGCTTGCCAGGTGCTGCCTGCAGCCTTCAAAGCACTGAACATAACCCAGTTGATTTAGATTAACTTGGTGACACGCCAAAAGCACAGCAGGGTGCTCGGAGCAGAGGTGGCCTATGGGCACAGGACTGGCTACATGAAGCAGCTTACAGCTCCCAGACGTGTTGGGATGGACAAGGGCAATGCACAGGGGCCGGCATCACTCCTGCCTCTCTGGAGAGCAGGGCTGAAAGAGAGGATGGAGAGTGCTCAGCCATGAAGGCCCCTTGCATTTCTTGCAGTCACTTCCCTGCTTTTAGCAGAGTACAAGACCCAAAACACCCACTGGCCTTTGCATCCCTCTGCCCAGGGCTGCGAGTGGGGAAATGAGAGAGGCAAATCGAGCGTGTGGTGCTGGTGACAAATCAGGCTCGACTGCATGTAAAGGGTTTAACATGCAGGGGTTTAGAGCTCCAGGGGAAGCCCGAGAGCATCAGGTTTGTTAGGAGAAGCTGTGAGGTTTTTGTGGGAAGAGAAAGTTTATGGTTGATCCAAAATCTGGGCTCAGGTACAACAGGCATCTCAGGAGAGCCGCAGACTGAAGAATTCAGGGCATTTCTAAGCTAGGGGGGCTTAGAGAAAGGTGAGGTAGCCCAAAGAACTACAGATGTAATGTAACTTTTTTTTTGTTTGGGTCTGGCTTTTTAAATTTTGAAATAATGGGAAGAGAACTGTCTGTTCTTCCTCAGGAAAAAAAACGACCCAAAGGATTTCTGAGGAAGAATGAAATATGCGAAGTAGTTAATTTGTTCTTGAAAATTTACTCCTACTTTTGTATGAATACCAATGCATTTATAAATACATACTACTTAGCACAATTAAAAGTGTTGCCAATTATTTTTGAGAAGCAGTATAGGAACCTCATTTTCAAAACGACACCTGGTCAGACAGGTGCAGCAGAACCAGGGCAGCAGAAGAGACAGCCTAGCCGGTTCTGATGGGTAGAGAGCTAAAGCATTGTCTGAAATGATGCACATCTGAGCATTTTTAGGAAGAGAGAGGCATCTCCTTGGCCTTGGGCAGAAGGTCTAACCACTGTTGCAAAACCATGGAGGGTCACAGCTCCTGCTCAAAGATAAATTCTTTGATGAAGCATGTCAGGCACCGGCTTTCCAGAGGGATTTTTATGCCGATGATCACCACAGACTGCAAGCGCAGTTTGTGACCTCAAGAAATCTGAATAAGTGTGAAAGAGAGGTGGCTTTCAGGACCTTTTCTCTTGGCTGGAACTTCACTGGGCTTTACTCACCACCCTGTTTGTTTTGGATCTTGTCTCATTCTCCCCCTCCAGGCAGATTTTTCCCCTGCAGGTGCATCCCAGATACCAAACTTCAGGCTTTACACTCCAGTGCAGGTGCCAGGCACCTAAGTTTTTGATGCTGAATCTTTTACTGGATTTAATAAATCATGGTTTGGGATGAGGAAAACTTTGTTGCCTCCATAATGCAGGATGGATCTGGCTTAATTTAAAAGATTAACACTTGATTCAATTTAATAGAAGAAAGAAAAGTTGACCTGGGGAAAAGGAAAGGTCATAGACAGAAGAGAACCACATAATAACCACTTCTTTCTTGTGGTAAACAAATGAGTACAGCAGGATACTTATGAATACATTTGATAGATTCCCTGAAGTCAAAGTGTCTGAAGAAACGAAATTTGGCTGTTAGACTCTGTTGAGTAAGGAAATGTTCATTCATTCTTTTATCACTATTAAAGTGCATGGTCTAAATTGGTTATTGATTCCAGCCAGTCACAAAATGAAAGCAAGGAATGTTTCAAACCAAAACAGTTTTGTGGCAATGTTATTTTTTTCCCCTCCAAACAGTTGCCCAAGATCTACAATTCCCACTGGAACATCTTTGGACAGTTCTACTTATTTTATATCTGAGCTGATGCATGTCTCAGGCTAAATGTTTTCTCATGTTTTTTTCTCTCATACAGTTATTGATCTGTATTTACTAGTGGCAAATACAGGTGATTGGCTGTATTGCCTGGTAGTGCCTGTGATTCATTTACATATGTGTAGTGATCTTCACACATTGCCCTAATTTCCTCTTTCCTTTCCAAGCAGTATGTTTTTCATCAGTAACTTAGGTCTGGCCTTTCAAAGTGCAGTGCTTCAGGGACAAGAGGATGACTTGCTCCTTATATATCCACAATTCCTCTTCAGGCTGAAGTGTTTAAGTACTGGATGTCTTGTGACAATGAAATTTGACCATTCCTACAATTCTCAGCAAAACAAGCTGCATTGTTAGGAAGGTAACTCCAAACAAGCACTGATTTTGTCCTACCATTGAAGCTGTTACCACAGCACTGTGATCAAAGGACTTTTTGATCCTTACCAGTTCTTTTGGACATTTTCCTGTATGAGGAAGCCCTACCCTTATATCCACTGCTGTGTGGCTATGGAAAACAGCATGCTTCAAGGAGATCATGAACATTTGTGGTGCATCTTGGAAGTGAAAGAATGAAAAAACAAAGCCCACTGTGACCCTTTTTTTTTTTATTTAAAATGTGATTCTTCTATATAAAAATTGGCTGGTTTGTCCAAATTGAACATTAAGGGCAATCTCTGAGAAAAATAAAGAGGCAGGCAGATTACAGTAAGGCCACTTACATTTCCATGGACTCATTAGTACGGCACTAAACAGCTCTCTTGATTTGCATCTGCTGAAGTCAGATGCTCTATTACTGCTCCTTCAGGCTCAGGGAAAGGAGCTTAAAGGAAGCTCAACCCACCTGTCACTAGGCCCTCTGTGAAGATCTGCTGGCTGGGAAAAGCTACAGCTTAATTAAACTAGTGGAGTTTTACATGCTATCTTTCAGTCGTTACATCATCTTGAGTCTGGAAAAGACCAAAACCAGCTCAAAATCACAAAAGAAGAGCCAATTCCCACAGGAGAATCCATCACTAAAGTCCACTGTCCAAAGGCATCAGCAAAAGTTACATATGAAGCATTTCACATGGCAAGTGAATGCAAAATTGCCTTCCTTACTCAAAGCAGTAGTACCAATTTCTAGTGGCACATAACATTTCCTGAATGCATTTTGTGGTTCAGAAACCAGTGCAGCAGCAGCACTTAGCAGAGCTGTGGAGCTTTGTTTGTGTTGCACACTTTTGTTTGGAACAGGCCCATAGGTTAAATGCAAGTTATCAGGCTGAATATGGAAAGCAAACAGCTGAGAACTTATGGTCTGATATGTAAACCAACAAGATTAGCTGAGTAAATGGCCCTGTCTAGCCTTGATTTCTCTAACTTTAGGGAAATTCACCTTTTTCTCCTCCCTTGAGATCACCTTCTGCTGTATTTTTCTTTTACTCTGCTTTCATCATTCTGAGCAGCATTTTACCAGGCTGTATTGAAGAACAACTCTCTCCTATTGTAAGGCAAAACATACCAGATTTCAGGAAGGCCGCTATAACTTAGACAAAGGCAAGTAGGAGGGTATTAATGCAGGCCAGGCTGATAAGTATCAGCTTTCACTATGAAGAAACAACTGGCTGTTCAGAACCCCAGCCTGTGGAAATCCTTCAGAGGATTGGGTTACTGATTGTGATAAGGGTTTTATTTGCATGGTTGGATTAAATATAGCTTATCTCTTTCATGGTGCTGTTAACCAAGTCACACACACGTTGAGAAGAGAACAGCATTTCTGAAACTGAAACTCCCACCTTTCTAATGCAACGACTTGGA
Organism: Edolisoma coerulescens; assembly: GCA_013397115.1. NCBI lineage: Eukaryota > Metazoa > Chordata > Aves > Passeriformes > Campephagidae > Edolisoma > Edolisoma coerulescens. The sequence goes on from VWZW01007479.1 coordinate 2,281,456, forward strand.
GTAGTTCACAGATCAGATCCCTTTCTCTCTAGATGCAAAAATGAAACTGGAGAGTGGTCCTGTCCTTCCAGACCCAAGCAATCTCATCTAGCCTCTGCAAAGACAGGATAATTTAGTTTTTATGGTACATATAGAGCTTGTTCAGACAGGTTACAGCACAATGGCTTCACATAAAACCAGCTGCTCCTGACACAGAAAATCCAGCACTAATGTTAACATGACATCAGTCTGTGGCCTGAGAGCTGGCAGAGTTGCGTCTAGAGGAACTGGCTTCAGTGCAGAGCAACTTCCAAGAATGTTGAAGGAAAACAATTGACTTGTGAGTGGGATTCTGGGAAGATATCAAGACAGGTCATGCACGGTGGAAGAATGTTTCTTCTGCCCATGGTTGCATGGCTTCACACAACCTCCCATGGGTCCAGGCAGGAAAAAAAGGGAGCCTTTCATGGTCAGCAACTGAGAGCCCTCCCCTGGCAAATGTACTGCAGTGATGTGCAGTGACTCCTGTGGCACTCCAAGCTGTGCTGGAGTGTCAGAAATGCCTGGCAACTGATCCAAGATGCTAACCCTAACCCTAACCCAATTTGGCTAGGCTTGCTCTTAGATCCCTGATCTGCACTGACAAAGGGAGTTTTGCAACTCAAGCACAGCAAACCAAAGCCAACTTGCATAACAAATACAAGGGTCTATACCAGTTTGACCAAGCAGATTACAAAGTTTGCATAGGGCCTGACTTACTCACCACCCACATCAAGGGCGGAGCATACAGACTGCAACGCTCAGCCCTCTCACCAGTGTCCACTACCAATGCAGGCTGTCAGCAAAAGGCCTTTTGGAGCATGAACAGTTTGCAGTGGCCTCTCTTGCCTACCAAAAAAGAAAGGACAGCAGTCTGATCACTACAGTAAATGCTACTTTCTGAGAAGCCTTTAACCTGTATCATTTATTCATGTTCTAATTTCCAGAAGCCTGTTTCCTCAATGCATAGCCTCATGTACAAGAGGGCAGATAAAACTTTGTGGCACCAGCTCTGCCGTGCCTTGCTTGCTTGCCACAGGCCAAACTCTGGGCCATACCCAGGCACTACCATAATTAGTAGTTTGGACATACAAAATTGCTGAGAATAGAAACCAGGCAATAACCTTGATTGCAAACCCTCTACTGTTAACAAATCTCTTCCAGTACCAAAAAAACCTAGCACTTAATGCAGTGTCAAGATCCCAGGCCAGTATTTACTGTCCCAGACACAGTACAGACAAACTCATTCCTCAAGGAGCACCAGCTGTGCTACAGTTGCTGCCTACCTTTGTTCTTGACCCTTCAGGGAAAGGAGCTGACCCTGAAGAAGTCTCAAGGCTCACTACTTCAAGATGTACTACAGTTTACAGAAATAAGTTTGTTTTTGAGAGGATGCATGTGTGGGAGACACACCAGGCCAGGCTCCATGGACTGTTAATATTACACAAATCAGTCCTGTGCTGAAGCACAAACTGCAGGATCTCTTCCACCTGGAACCATAATCAGAAATGATGCCATACACTCATGCAGCTATGGCTAAGAGCAAGGGAGGGGAGCTCCCTTGTTGTCCTGCACTTTGTCCTGCACTGTGCTTTTTTTTTCCTTCTGTAAGAGGGGAACACCAAGGCTAACAGCAGCACTTAGGTAACTCTTTAATACAATAATTTAGGATGTTTAGGAAAGCATTCTAATGCATCAGGAAGGGAAAAGTAAGCATGCATAATGCATTTAATAAATTCCAAAAGATGGTATGACATGTTGTCCTCAGAATGGAGCAATCACATTAATATCACTTTCTGTACAGAGATAACAGACCTCATGATGTATCCATCCCAGTGAGTTTCACAGAAAGTTGATGTGATGTTGATAGTGCACACAGCAAAGGATAGGATACTGGAACTAAGGAAAGCAGTTTGACTCTGCCCAAAGATTAGAGGCAACAGTATCCTCATCTTGCTGGGAAGTGATAAATGCCTTTATTATGACATGCAGATGCCAAGATGTGTGGCACAGCCAAGGACTCACAGGAAATGTGGCCAGGTGACACTGGTGTAAGGATGGAACAAATCCTCATTCCCTCTACTGCTCATAACCTAAACCCATAACCTACTTGGGGTAACACTGCCTGCTCTTGCAGCTCACAGTTGTCAAGAAACTGTAAGCAGTACTATAGCTACTGTATTCCTGTTCCTTATCCAGCTTTGACTTAAGCACTACTGCTCCAGAACAAGATTCAGGTGTTTCAGCACAGCACTGAAGTAACTGTTTATGCACCAGGCTGCCTCCACCTGTGGAGGTAAGGAAGATAGAGGTGGCAGGAGCACTGAGCAAGCACATCTAGGACACTCCCCAGGGCGTTGCGTCTTTTATTGCCATAGGGGCTCCCTGGAGGCTGTAGGGGTTTCAACGCGGAGTGGTGTTGGCTCCTGCTGGGACGAAGAAGTTTAAAGAAACAGTACAGCATTGGCAATGACAATGTTAATAATTTAGCACCTGTCAGAAGAGAGGTGACAAACTCTCATGCTCAACTTTAACCCTTACTCTTGCAAGGAGAATGGTGCTTCAGCCTCGACTGTAGCCCTCACCACCAATAAGGGACTCTTCACCCCCTCTTCTACATGTTCAGTATTTATCCAGAGCCTCCTGTTAGTTAGACAGTATCTGTTTTGGAATAAAACCGTTTAAGTCTGCAACTAACTAACAAGGAGGAGCAATTTAGTTCCCTGCAGCATCGTGTGAGGTATTTGCTTAGGGACAGAACCCGAACTACGTTTTAAGCAGTGAATTAAAAAGCCTGAGACGACTACTTTGAAGAACTGAGTTGGTAACACTGGCAGATAGGACAGAACTTGTTACTTGGCTTGTATGTATATTTTCTAAAGCTGAAAAAGATCACCTCTGGTGCTCAGCTAAGTCTGATCTCGCTGCTGTTGCCTGCACAACATATTTAGAATAGATTACAGCTTTTGAAAGCTCTACAGAAGAGCTGCAAACAGAAATGGCAGTAGATGGGAACATAATGCACTTTGCCTGCTAAGAGTCTTATAAGTGAAATACTGCCTAAGCTTAACAGGCATCTGTACACTTAAGGACACTAGAAAAAAACAGCCCCCTAATGTGAAAAGAGGAGATGGACAACGCCAGGGCCCGAGGTAAATGATTACACTACTTTAACACTTAGCTGCTTAGCATTTCCCAGTCTTTGCTGATAAACAACAGGAACTGAATAGCATTCAGGCACACCCCAGCACTCCCAGGAGATTTGATACTGTCCCCTTCATTCATAATCTGCTGGTAAGCTTTGTTCACTAGCTTTGGCTAAAGCATTAATTAAGGGACAGCCTTCCTGCAGTCCCATACACCTCTGCAAGAATAATCTGATAGTTATGCTTTGCTGTGTGGGTTCTTAACAGCGGGGGACAGTCCCCTGTTAAGGCGGAAGGGAAACACATCCCTTCAACAGGGATGCCACATGCAGTAGGAAAGTGTAAGGACTACATACCACCTTGCAGTCCCTTTTGGGTCCTCAGACTCTACCTGAACAGCCACCTCCTTGACATGGGTTTATCCTTGCTACACAGAAGACTGCATCTCCCCAGAAGAAAAAAACAAAGATTGGTAGTGGTTTTAGATTTGCACACCCTCCAAAAAGCTAAAAACTAATGCAACAAGCAATTACTGAAGGAAGACCGGTGATACTTTGCAAGACAGAAAACAGTGCTGCTAGAAGCACTACCAGTAAAACAAAAGGTGAATCAAAACTGCCTCAGGGTCACTCAAGTCACACATACCGCAGCATCACAGCTCTGAGAAGAGGCAGACAGTGCTTCTAGAGCACGCAAGTCTGCAACCTCAACATGGCCCATAAATCTACAGAAGTATCTAATCTGGGCCATTCAAAATAAAAACCCACTTTTAAATGCATATACTCCCAAGGGGAGCACAGAGAAGATGTGAATATCCTTTGTACTCGTAGTACCTGCTAGGGGGATAAAGGCCATTAGAAGGTCTCAGTCTGCTTGTCCAAAGAAGAATCACTATCAAAGTTCCCCCTCTGCAAAAGGAAAGGAGACAGTAACACATAGATCTGATACCAGAATCCCAGCATTTCCACCCATTAGATGCTCTTTTTCTGCCATACACGAATTACTCCAAAACACATTTAGGAAGACTAAGATGTAAAAGGGTCAATACGAACTACTAAAGAGAGGTACATTAGAAAAACTTGCTAATCTAGCATCACCCTCTCTACAGAGAGGCACAAACCTAAAACAGGTCTAGAGCATATTTAGTTAGCAAGCACCTGTGTCTTATCTCAGTAGGACCAAATAATTCATCCACACTTTAGAAAACCTCCATTCTTATGAATGCTATGAATCCTCAGCTATGAATACAGTGATAGAGTCACACAAATAGGTACACAGAAACGTAACAGAAAAGACTAGCTGAAAAGACTGCTCCCCCACATAACCATAACAACAGATAAGAGAAATCTGTTTGTCTGGGGGATCTGCTTCTCTCTTTTTGGTAGTATCTTTTAACTTAAAAACGGCTGCATTGGAGTCAAAAAATGAAGCTCAAGATAGTCACAAAAAATAAAGGATGTATTTTTCTCCAAAGATCAAAACAGTAACTAACATAAGACATTCATATTAGAGTATTAAGTTCAGTGTCCAGAAAAAAACTCGACTGCCATATAAAAAAAAAAAAGATACTGCAATTGCTTTACTGCTCAAGAATCTCTGCTCAAAACTGCTTAATTCTTCTCTCACAAAGTTTTGTCAGTAACTTGATTTTAACTACATTGTACAAACAATTTTTCTTCAGCACCCTCATCTTATCTAAAGCTCTTCTTTTGTTCTGGAGAGTTTTGTTGCATGCTCCTCTATAAATTTGCTCAAATGCTCTAAATCTCTGTCCCCGCCTTCAAATTTAATAGGGTTGTTCTTCTTGTCCTTCGGAGCAAAGTAGATGGTGGGGAATCCCTCCACTTTGTAGCGGTCATTCGTCACGTCGTTGGCAGTAGCATCCATCTTGGCTATAATTAGATTTTTCTCATTCTTGTATTTTTTGCCTAGCTCATTATACACCGGTTCTAGTTTCTTGCAGTGTCCACACCACGGGGCATAGAACTCTATGAGAACATCATTCTTTGGATCCATCACTATGGTATCGAAAGTTTTACCCACTACCACTTTCACGGGCCCTTTGTTATTTTTTGGCACTGGCTGGGACTTCACAATTGGCTTCAGTTTTCCTAGAAGGAAGCAAAACACAACACTGTTAGAACGTGGTAAGAGCAGCCCTTACAATCTCCCCTAAGAAAGGGCAGAAGTACGTCCTCCTGCCTGGGAAAAATCACTGCACCAGCAAATGAACCAGCCTCGGCATGAAACACAGGCTTGTTAACTGGTGACCTTTTGGCCCAATAACCTCGTGAAATATGGGCAACAGTTTGCTTTGCAATTCCTTAGAACCCTTCTCCTCTTTTTATGGCTGTCCATCCACAAAGTACTAACCCATGATTTATTATAGTAGTCCCAAATATGAATGATCAGCTCACACTTAAAAACCACAGGAACATTTTGGGCTTGTAAAACACACTCAGTGTACTGGAGCCATTGCCTCAGGAAAGAATTCTTGGAAGGGCAAGCAAAATAGCTTAGAGAACCCTAGTTTAGAAACTGTACCTTTTTTGAATGCCAGCACAAACTGCCTGAGTACATCAGAGTCAAACTCTTCTGGCTCCATGGCATATTTCTTGCCACCTTCATCCAGAATGGCAGCGTTGACATCCTCCCCACTCTCGAGCAGGCCCAAGTCTTTTATTTCGGAAGAATAATCTTCCTCATCAGAAACAGCAAACACGTATTCAGGGAAGTCTTTCGCCACTTCCAGGACTTTGCCTCTCCAGTACTGGGTAGCTGAAAAACCAGAACAGGACAGGAAGGGTAATTTCCAGTTATTTAGTGCCTGCTTCCTCTCAAAGTGGAGAAAAGGTGGTCATAGCAAACTTACCAACACGGTAGTCGAAACTGAAGTCCACAGAATAGTAGACAACCACTAGAGGACGTTTGGAGTATCTCTTGGCATCATTGGAAGGCTTGCGATGACCAACTAGAGGCAAAGCATGTTTTAGCACGTGCTCTTTAATCTCAGATCCATCTGTAGAGTCCTGCTTAAAGAAATTGTGAAAAAAGTTCAAACAAACAGATTTAAGCAGCATTTCTGTTACACATTACTAAAAACCTAATATTTGTACACACATGAATGCGAAAGAGTGAAGGGCATATTATAAAAACAAGGCTGTCACCACATTCTTCAAACCTTTGCATACTGAATACCGTAAGGACAAATTATTATTTCAAAATGTAACATCTGGACTAATTTTATAAAGTTCTCTTGAACAAAGCAATACAATTTCAGTGGACAAACAGGTTGACTTAAATGTCTAGTGGGAGTGCTTCCAACAGGAAGATGCTAACTGATCATAAATACAGAGAAAGAGAACCTTCAATCCCACGCACAAACTTTTTAGCTCTGGACCAGCTACTCACTTTAAGATTCAGAACGTGCATCTTGGGCTCATGCTTCGACTGAAATTTTTCTGGCTGCATGACAACCAGTTTTCCTGGAGATGCTTTCAATAGTTTTGCAATCTCGTTGCTGAAGGTGTGATGGAACTTATAATCTTCTCTCAAACCATTAGCTGAAAAATTTAGGTGAAGGAAAAATCATTAGAAATGAACTGACAGCCTGCAACTGAGATCTTGAGACTACAACTGCGAGGAAAGTCTCTTCCTGGTCTCAAAGTGACACAGAACAACCCAGTCTTGGACAACAGCTCTCATCCAGGGGTGAGAAGCATGTGAATATACGTACAACTCCAGTAGCACTATCTGAATGCTGTTCAACAACCCATCCACTTGACGAGTTATTCTACACACTCAAACACCTTGAACAGCTTCCAAAACATACGCAGCAAAACAGTTACTCTTTTATCAATCTCCTACGTCTTGGCTTCCCCCCAAAGAGGTCAGCTAGCTAAACTATTTGCTTTGGGGCAGCCTGGGAAACAGTTCTATATCTTGCCATGCTGAGGCAAACAAATCAGCTCCTAATCCAACTATGACAGCAGCCCCAGAATCAGACACAGGTTGCCAGGAATGGTCTAGCTAAACTGACCCAGAAGTGGATGATGGTTCTTTCTCCAGGCCTCTCACCCCAAATAAGTTTGGTGAAGACTGACTCTGGACTGCCAGACATGAAACAAGAGTAACAGACAGCAAATACATCTAGGCTTTAAGCCAAGAAATTGTGGTTTGTTCCTCAGGAAGGAATTTTCCCTCCTCTTTAGTCCACATGTTTTTAGGGACACAATTACCAAGCAGAGGTATATTCAGTGACTGGCTGACATTTTAGTTACAGCCTCAAAATCTGGTGTGGGCTTATTTTTTGAGTACAAGTGGATCATCACCCTTCCTCCTACTTCTTATTCCTCTCCAACCTCCCCAACTGAACTAGCAGCAGAAATGATCTCTCCATATGCAAAGTCCTAGGCAGAATCCAAACAAAACATATATTTAATCAATATTTTAAAACATTCTTTACCTGCTTCTTGATAGAGCTGATAGGTTTTGTCATTCTCTCCACTAAAGACACCAATGATGATGACATCATCCCCATCCCTCAGAAATTCTTGTACCTGCTTGGTAGCCTGAATCTGTTTGGATGGAGGACCAGCCTGTTCAATCATGTAGTCGACAATACCTGTGAGACAAACCCACCCCCAAAAAGTTGCTTAGAACATTTATTGAACTGAAAGGTTCAGGCATTCCATCTCAACGTTGCTCAATACCACATTTCCCATGGACACCTTTCCTCCTGTGCAGCCCTCCCACAATAACTTAAAGACCAAATCAGCAAGACCTCAGCCCAAGTTTTTAAAGATGCAGTTCCGAATATTCCCATTGAGGTTGGTTTCAGAAGAGGTGACCAAGAACACAATCCATGGATATTAGTTGATCTTGCAAGCAACCCTCTTTTCTGGAATTCCAGACACTTCACTGTCTCCTGAACTTGCTATGAGCCAAAGTGCTACTTGAATAGTCTTAAGTCCTTCCTTTTATTAAAACTTAATAATGAGTATTTTTCTAGCCCTCATGGTGCATTCCAGTACAATTAAAACCTGCCCATTTACTCATATTGCCACTGCTTCACCATGTGTATTTAACTTACTTTATATCGAAAGGAGCTGATAGTACCACCATAAGATGTTATAAAGATTAGAGACAAATTTAAACTGCTGGCCTCTGTGGGTATGAGAGTACAATTTTTCAGGCTTCCTAACTGCCATGACATGACAAGTCTGAAAATATTTGTGGTCGAGCCCTCAGAAAATACGAAAAAGCTTAAGTTGCAGTACCGTATTTTTCCCGTGGGCCACTGTAGTCATAAGGTTTGCCCTTGCGGAAGATTTTGAGAGTTGGGTAGCCAGTAACATCAAACTTCTTTGCAAGCTCGGTTTCAGCTGTGGCGTCGACTTTAGCCAGGGGGATGGGAGGCGTGCGCTTGCTGAGCTCCTGGGCAGCCTTCTCGTATTCTGGAGCAAGCCTCTTGCAGTGCCCACACCTAGGCAGGGAGAGCAGAGGGCACTTTTTACAAGCCATTAAGCCTGTCGGGTACCTTCTAGCTCTGAAGTGGAAGAGTTAAGTCTTCCAGAATGTAGAAAGTAGAAATGGGATCACTGAATCTACAGAGGACATTTCAGCCTAGGAAAACGTGTCTCTCCAACCTGAAGCTAGCCTCTGTGCCTGGCCTCACACTACTATAGTGATCTTCAATTTTAGAGGCCATTTTTAAACTAAGGACCAGTTCTCTTTGGTTTTCAGTATCTCAGCGTGTTCCCAAATTAGTAAATATTGTGAACCTCCATTGTGAAGATGTGGACATCGCCCCTTGCTGAGACATAGATCCAGTCTAGTCTGCAAGTGATCTTTAACGTGATCCTAGGTGCAGATTGTAACTGAGGTACACCAGAGCCACACACACCTGCACGAGGCAAAGGTGTGTAAAGAGGCATAACAACAGAATACAGGTTCACCAAGTGTGTCCAGGCCATCTGTGCTAGACAAAACAGGTAACTGCCCTCTTGCTTACCATGGAGCATAGAACTCCACCAGGATTATGTCAGCACCATTCACAACTTCATCAAAATTATCCTGGGTCAATACCAGAGTAGCTTCGGGTGGAGGGGTCCAGTTGGGGTCAGAAACCTCCTTGACTTTGGCCACAATTGCTGAAATACAATTCAATAACCCAATTAGCAAGCATGCATTTTATCATACCAGTAGCATGTCAAATGCAAGAGATAGAGTCAAGAATTTGAAATCAGAGTGGCAGGCATGGTCTTGGACCAATGCTTACACATCAAGCTTACATGAGAACACTTTCTTAAACAAGCTCCTTTATGCTTTATTTCCTTGTTGGAGCTGCCAAGAAGCTCTTCTCTTCACCCCATAGAGCATCTTATGCACAGCACAGATCTGTATTTTGCAGCACTGAATTCCATCCCAAAACAGACAGAAAAGATAGTTTTTCCCCCTCTGACTGGAGTTGGGCATATCAATTAAGCAAAATGCAAGTGGGTTTCTCTACAGTCAATATATAGATCAAATGTTTATTGGCTGATCCTTCAGCAAACATGAGACTGCCTCCTCTTCTAGTCAAGTCACATTTCTAGAAACCTTCTGTCAGTAACAGCACTACCCACTACTGCAAAATTGTCCTCTAGCATGCAGCCTGTTGAGAAAACAGGGAAAATTTCAGCGTTCATAATACTACTCTGCTTAAGATAAACTAACTTGAGATCAGAGTTCTTCAAAATAGCCACATATTAAGAACAAGATCATATACCACTTTGCTTTCTTACAGAAAACTGCAAAGGACTGGTGCTTACCATCCTCTGTTCGAGACCCATCATAGTCAACAGCTTGGCCTTTTTTCAAGATTTTGATGGTTGGGTAGCCACTGACATCAAAACGACTTGACAGTGAAGTGGCTGCAGTAGCATCTATTTTGGCTACAGGAATAGGAGGGTCATTTTCCTTCAGAGTTTTGGCTATCTTTTCATACTCGGGAGCAAACTGCTTGCAGTGCCCGCACCTGTCAGAGGAAGACACAAGTAGGTACGTAAATGCACGACAGACATGCAGAGGTATTCTGCTGCTCTGCATTTCCAGGATGCCTTCTCACAGATGTTCACATCATCAACACGGCAACGTTTATCTTGCTACATGTTCAGACCATGCAGAGATAGAGAGCAACTGTACCTAATGTACTGTTTGTTCACATCAAAACACATTCAACATGGAATGTATTGCCATATGCTTTATAAAACCATTGTAAAAAAATTCAACAACTGCTTTTACAATAAAATTGTAAACCTTGTATTATGCTCCTCCTTCCTTCCTGCCCCCACAAATATGGTCTAAATTCAACTTCAGCTTTTCCCTAAGCAAGGTTCATCTTCCCTCCCTAGCACCCTGAATTGAATTAAAGAGAAAATGAACCAGTAGTTAAGCTGGCCTAATGAAATCTCCCACCCACCATGGTAACACAGCATCTGCTCCCTCTCTGGCCACACCAGAACTCTCTGGGAAGAACAGAGGCTCCTGCTGCAAAAGCAGACATGACAGAGGATACCAGCATAAGAAATGCTAAATATAGCCTGACAAGCTAAAGATTAAACCAGGAAAATGTGCGAAAACGAAAGAAGTGTGTGGCAGATAGCCTGTGCTCCTTAGCCTCTCAGCTGGCAGGAGGGGGAGTAGAAAAATAGAAGAGGTGTTTAGTCAATGATGACAAACATCCTTCTGCTCAGATAAATTAAACTTCTTGTTTAGTTTTCATGCAGGCAACTACAGCTGCAGAGTTAGTGCCTACAGCCAAGCAGGGATGGGATTCTCTGTGACAAGAATGGCACAAGTTAAAATGCAACTCCACCTCAAGCAAGATCATATTCCCCCTCTATTCAAAGCCTGGAGAGGACCAATGAGTAAGTCATCTTTGTATCACTGAGCCACAAAGGAAAAGAGGTTCTGGCTGTAACACTAACTCAGCAACTCTACTGAAAATATCTTCTACTCTTGTTTTCTCCCAGTAACCACCCCAAATGTTTTTGTCATAAGAATGCAAGAGAAGACACATTGTGGCCTAAATCCTTTGTCTTGGTTATATGCAGGTAAGTCCATTGTAGCTCCCTGGAGCAGACTAGTGGTGCTGTGTACCCTGGGATGCCAGCAGAACTGCCATCATAAGGTAGATGTATGAGGCACAGCTTAAACTGATAATACAAACAAGCTAAGTCCCTAATCACACCACACCCCTCTGGCAAGGACAGAAACATGAATTTGGAAAGGAAAACCTTCTAGCAGTTCCCCTACTAGGGAAGCCTTCATTACTCCATCTAGATGAGCAAGTGCACATGTTCTCAGTGGTCCAGCACTGGCACAGCATGATAGCAGGCTGCAAGACCCCACTGCATGACTTTTCTGGGCCTCACTGGGACCATTTCTGTTCCCTGACAAGCATCAAACAGGGATAGAATCAGGCTTGTGCTTCCCTTGGCATGGGATCCCTCAGTATGACCCACATCTATGGAACAGGAGCAGGCTGTTGGTTATTGCATGGCACAGGGCCAGGAAAAAAGATTCCTCCACACCGCCAGAACCATCTCTTTCCCTGGACTATAGCAGAGTCCAGGGCATCTCCTGCAGGCAAGTTACTGCTATATCATCTTTAAAATGGCAACCCAAGTTCACTTTTCAGGAGCGTGTCCTGGCAGAGAAGCCCTCTGATACTACACCCGAGGAGGTGCCGCTGTGAACCCACCACGGTGCGTAGAACTCCAGCAGCACAGTGTCCTTGTCTGCAGTAAAGGTGTCAAAGTTTGCATCATTCAAGACTAATACACCATTTTCTTCTTTAACTACAGAATCGTCATCATCTTCGTCATCTTCTTCATCGTCATCATCGTCACCATCATCGTCAACTTCTTTTGTAACAGATTCTGGAAAAGTAAGAGTACGATACAGATTAGATTGTGTCAAGTTTAACGTTAAAGTGACAGTACCAGATTAAAGATGGATCAGATATCTCCTGTGGTTAAGAAAAGTACCCACACAAGTTAGTTTCTGCTCCATATACAGTGACAGTAATCTCAGTTTGCAAAGAGCTTGGACTCAGATATTTGACCATTTCAATTTTGTCCACACTCCACCAGTTAACGGTATTAATAAATCAGTAAAGTATCAACAGGTATTTCACATTTCAGGTGAACTAACAAAATGGAGACAAGAATTAAAACTCACAGATCCATGCAACAGTTGCCACCAAGGTTCGTTGAACATCTTGTTGAAATGTGGGCGGTAAGACATGTTTTTCTGGGCAAGAAGGGCACATAGATGATACCTGACTTCAAACAGAACCCCTTCATCATTAAGCAGAATGTCTGTCCTTTAAGTGTAGCCAACTTGAGGTTGGGAAAATTAGTGTCTTATACCAAAAAACCAGGTGTTATCTGTCCCCAGTGCTTCCCTTGTACCCGTACTCACAAGACCTGTAACACCACAATAGCTATGTGCTGCCTGTCTGAAGGTCTAACAGACACACTTGTGATAAACACAAATGTTACAATTTCGCTTTTATCAAGGTGGTTTAGAAGCAGCACTTCAAATCTGTGCTTCTTTGCTGACTGCTCCATCCACCTCTGCCACTCCTGCTTCCAGTTACAGCAATGTTTCAGGTCTCCTATTCATTGAGGAGTCTTTCCACTCACAGGAACATCAATCACTCTGCTCTGGATCAGCATCAGGCTGCAGTGAGTGTAAAATCCAGTAAAATCCAGACTGCAGGAGTCCCATGAAAACCCACTCCTATGCACCTGGCAAATGCCAGGTACTCTACAAAAAAGAAAAAAAAGGAGTGAAAGCTTCTTTTTTCAAAGAACTTTAGGGGAGGCCTTTGATTTAAGACCACTGGTCCAGAACAGGCCTTTCAAGAATAAAGCAGATTTGTTAAATTATTGAAGCAAAATTAGCACGTGAAAGCTGAAGCCAGGACATTTCTACTGGTTCATTCTTTGTTGGCTTGGAATTTGAGATGGTTTCTTTAATATCTGACCTTTCACATGTTCCTTTAAACCTTTTTTTAAAAAAACCTGCTATCTTTCGAGGAAACCAGACCTCCCTGAAGGACTTTAAAGGAATTTCAGATACAAAACAAGTAATGAAAATATCTCACCAAAAATTGAAACTGTAAAACAATGAAGCTAAGTCCCTTTCGGCCAGTGGCAGTCCCAGGAGTAGGATGGAAAAAAAAATTTAAAAAGGAAAAAATAAGGTTTCTTGTTCAAAATTATTTTCTATTTAACTGGCTTTTGACTGAGCTGAGAGGAGTTACTGCAGCAGTATTCTGAAAATACTCTGATTTCATCAGGAACATGAAAGTGAAGAATTATAAATATGTGCTACACAGGTATGAAAAAGTGAACAAAACAAATCCCACTTTTTCTCAGCAGAGCAATCTCACCATGGATAAAATTATGCAATTAAATTGCAATAGCTATTTTTATTTTAGAAAAAAGTATACAAAACCAAGCCTATATGCTCTCAGGAAACAGTACGGGCTCTTGAAGAAAATATGTTGATTTTAATTGGAGGTCAACTTTACGTACCACGAAAATATTAAAGCTTCTGATGAGGGGAGAGATCACAGGAGATCATTTATCACACAACAGTAGTCAGCTGGATTAGGTTTCATTAACAAGTACTAGTGTTTCACCTGATCTTTGAAGCAGCTAAAAGCACTATTTGCAAGCAGACAATGCCTCCTGTGTTGCAGCACTTGCTCACCCTTGAGTGAATCTATGCCGTCACATACCTGCAGGACCGCCCTGGTGAAACAGCTGGATTTCAGGGGGCTTCAGAAGGCAAAACTTCTGCTTCACATGGGTGCCCAGCAGTTCTGAGGGCTATGTTTCACCACAGGGTGTTCCTGGTTGGCCTGGGCCTGAATTCCCGGTCATTGCATTCCTGGCAAATCGCTTCAGATATGATTTTTCTTGACACAAAGGAATGTGAGCAGAACTAGTCGGCCAGTTCTGCTCATGCATCTCAAACTATCCACCAGGTTGTGACCCTTGTCCCCGCTCACTCTGCTCACTACCCACCCCCAAGAGAGACAAAGACTGCCGCAGCTACACTGGCGTCTGTTTTTTAGAAAACCAAGAACAAGGTATCACCTGAAAAATATCCTGCAGGGGTGGAAAATGTAACCATTAGATCCACCATCCCTCACTGAAATAATGTTTTATCTTTCCCTGCGAGTGGCTGTCCAGCCTGCCAACGTGAAACCTCCCTGACAGCGCCACATTGTCATGGGCATTATACACACCCACTTCCTCCTCCCTGGAGATGGAGGCAGGACAATAGCGCTGTAACAGCGGGACTCCACCTTTTCCCAAGTGACTTAAGGAGGGCGTGCATTAAAAAAAAAGTTAACCACACCTAGGCATCGGTCCTTAAGAGTGCAGACTCACCTTCTGCAGCTTCCAGCTTCACCAACACCTAGGGCTGTCATAGCTACCTCTGACACCCCTTTACTGTCGGCACTGAAAGACCTGTTTCAGGGACCCAACCAAGTACGGGAGAAACAAGTAGGACTTTTTTTTTCATTAAGAGCAAGAAACTTTCCTCTGCATTAAAGATTTACAACTCAAAGAGAACAGAATGAGTCTAAGTGTGACACCTGAAGTGGCAGAAGTAGCTAATAAATACTTCCATAAGTCAGCTCATGAAAATAAAACAGCTGCCCCCAAACCGAAGTGTCTTTGTTTCTTTAAGAGATTTGCAAAGCCGGTGGGCAAACCAACAGCTGTGACAGCTGTGGCTAAAACCTGCCCTCTGGTAAAATATGGGTCATCCCCTTTTAATGAAAGGAATTATTTTCACAAATCTCAACAGATTACTACACAAGTCAAAAAACATTATCAAGAAGGTACTTATTTTAAGACTTGAAGTACACGATGCTGGCTGGCAGGTCTTCTTCAGGATGACAGCTACTCTGAAGTTAATTCTTACAGTAACTTCACTGATTACTCAGTGTTTATCAGAAATATGGCCTAGTAACATTTTCTTAAACAAAGAAGATCCTGAACAAAATAGCTGCATCCAGACATCAGTGACTCGGGGATTCTGCCTGAAAGTTTCCTTTTGAGGAGCACACTGTTCCCTAACCGGATAAGCTCAGTTTTCAGAAACCCAGAACTCAGGACTCATCATCTGTTGCTAGGCATTCAAAAGACTTTCAACAATGTTAGCCCTCCTCAATCTTTTCTGTAGTAGATCCTATATGTGATTCCTCCTTTCCCATCATCAGGATGCTAAGGGTGTAGCGGTCATGATCCAGGCTAACCTCACATCAAGCATATTTGCCTCCCTGCCCTCATCAAACCTCACTTCCCAAATCATGCAGTGCAACAAGCTGGGTTTGATCAGAACTTTTCTTCTCCCTAATAATCAATGTGCATAAGATTACTTCCTTGTTGCAAAGTAAATTTATTCCACTTCACATAGGTCTGCATTCCAAGGGCAAAAATGGAAATCCCCAACTACGTGCACTTTTAAGGCAAAGGCTTTGTAAAGCCTAGTTCATGATCTATATACAAATTCAAGACATACAATAGAACCAGGAAAACTATTCAAGTTGGGCAATGGATTAGTGTTCAGCTTCCACACAGCAGGAGATACTTCCACCACTGTGTACCTTTGATCCCGAGAACTCCTACAATGAGGAGAACAGCAAGCATGGGAAATACTGATGAGAGCCTGGCCCACAAGACGCTGAGCCACTGCTGCCAGCCACAGGTAAAACTGTAACATCACAGGTGTTACCTCATCTTTTGAAGGTGGCAGAGGAAATCAGTACTAGGCTTTGCCACATGTTACAAAGAAACCATAATCATGTTCTAGCTAACAGCAGAGAAAGAGGCACAGTAATTGTATTCCAGTTTATGACAGACAGAAGAAAAGAGCTCCATAGGAAGATTCTGTATCTCCATCTCCTTATTGCAGATGCCATATCCTTTAAAACAAATCTCTTCATCCTTATCCTACAGATCATACAGTTAGTTACACAAATAGGGTAACTGATTTAAATGCACTTCTGCAAGTTTTAGTGCCTGTTCAGTGAGCAAGAATTTGCAAGACATGAGTTCAGAAGGTCATCCATAATCCAGTCTCTCTAAAAGCCCTCTAATACTTAAAATACAGCAGTGTTCATGTAGGAAATATGAAAGATGCATAATTTACCAAAATCCACATGAAAGAAACTTAAAACCAAAAAAAGAAACACCTTCAAACGTCTGCCTCCTACATACAGGCACTATACTCAATAAGCTTGAGCAGCTTTGTTTCAGCTAATTTCGGAAAGGAGGAGACACACGTCAGTGAAATTCAAAGACAGTGGGAAGAAACACCAAGAAGACGGTAACACTGGGCCTTCCTTCTGTGAAAAAAAGATTAAAAAATCAGTGTGAAACACGAAGAATGCACAGATTCCCTGAACAAAGGAGTAAGGAAAAAAGTGCTCAGTCACAGAATCATAGAATGCTAAGGGTTGGACGGGACCTTAAAGATCTCATAGTCCCAACTCCCCAGCCATGGGCAGGGACACCTCCCACTAGACCACTGCTTGAGGTCTTGAACGCTGCCAGGATTAGGGTATGCACGACCTCTCTGGGCAGCCTGCTCCAGTGTCCCACCACCCTCACAGTAAATAATTCCTTCCTCATATCGAACCTAAATTTCTCCTCTTTCAATCTGTACCCATTACTCCTCGTCTTATCACCACTGTCCCTGATGAAGAGACCCCCTCCGGATAATGAAATCGCAATCTGTCCGATGTGAGTCGGAATAACGAAATCGCAAATTTCCTGGCGATTTCAAAGCCGGGGATTGCCAACATGGCTAATTGTTAGCTAGCTGTTAACTTCGTGCTTGGGAGAGGCGAGGCAGAGCCGCCCCACGGCGCAGGACAGACGAGCAGCGCCGAGACAAGCGGCTCGCACAGACCCCAGCGCCTTCACGGGGCGGGCTCATCGCCCTGCACAGAGGCCTGCGAGGAGNCTCATAGTCCCAACTCCCCAGCCATGGGCAGGGACACCTCCCACTAGACCACTGCTTGAGGTCTTGAACGCTGCCAGGATTAGGGTATGCACGACCTCTCTGGGCAGCCTGCTCCAGTGTCCCACCACCCTCACAGTAAATAATTCCTTCCTCATATCGAACCTAAATTTCTCCTCTTTCAATCTGTACCCATTACTCCTCGTCTTATCACCACTGTCCCTGATGAAGAGACCCCCTCCGGATAATGAAATCGCAATCTGTCCGATGTGAGTCGGAATAACGAAATCGCAAATTTCCTGGCGATTTCAAAGCCGGGGATTGCCAACATGGCTAATTGTTAGCTAGCTGTTAACTTCGTGCTTGGGAGAGGCGAGGCAGAGCCGCCCCACGGCGCAGGACAGACGAGCAGCGCCGAGACAAGCGGCTCGCACAGACCCCAGCGCCTTCACGGGGCGGGCTCATCGCCCTGCACAGAGGCCTGCGAGGAGCATCCCAGCCCCAGCGGCGCCCCGCCAGCCCGGGCTCCCCGCAGCGCCCAGCGCTGGGGCCGCGCCGCCGCCTCCCACGGGGGGACCCAGCATGCGCCGCCGGCCTGGCCCGGCCCGGCCCGGCCCCTGCCCGCGCTCACCTCCGTCGCCATCCTCCTCCTCGTGTGCTGCCGCGCCCCGCGCCAGGAGGGCGATCTGCGCCAGCCCCAGCAGCAG
>VWZW01007479.1:2299539-2325208 GCA_013397115.1 Edolisoma coerulescens
CGGGGGCCTCCGGCGCTTATGTGCGGGGGTTTCGCGGAATCCGCGGCGCCCCCGGGGACCCCCGGCGGCCGCGGCCGCGGCGGGACACGGGCGCGACCGGCCGGAGCGGCAGCGGAAAAGCGGCGGCACCGCCTCGCACAGAACCGCCCGGCTGCNGGGGGGAGGTGAGGGAGCCGTGAGGGCTGCGCTGGGGTTTCTTAAATTCCTACGTTGTGAGAATAGGATTTAGGTAGACTGCCGCGGACGGGAAGGGTGGGATGGAGCCGTCGCGCCTGGGGGCTCCCGCAGGGGCCGGGGAGGGTGTGGTGCAGTGAGCACATCGGTAGCGCCGTGGTTGCACGGGAAGGTGTCACGGCACAATTTCTGTGGATGATTGTCCAGATGCTTTATCTGGTGAACGTCTAAGATGCAACTAAGCGGTGCTAAAACCTGGGCTTTTGGTGCTAGAATTGCCAGTCTGGCCCTATGCTTTGGCAAATTACAGCTGCTCGTAGGCTCATGGAACAATTATTTTAGTTTTTACCAAACTTTTGACTTTTGAATAGGTAGGTTGTAAGCATAAAGCACTGCTAAGTTCGATGTGTGGCAGTTACACTGTAAAAGAGTAGCAGTAGCTTATGATAAACATATCTTCAAGGTTTTGAAATGCAAGCTTAAAATATAAACTCCACAATTTTAGAGGGTTAAGACATTGCATTGCTCTGAAAAGCTACTGTTGCATCAGTTGCCATTTCGCATTTTTAAGTGTTGTGTTGGTTGGAAAAAAACACATTCAAGGCTTACTGTATTCTACATTCTTAAGTTATAGCCTGGAAGTCAGTGCCTTTCCTCAACTCAGCTGCCAAACAAGTTATCTTGAAAATACAGCAGCTGGTACAGGAGCAGTTTTTTAACTTACTTGGCATACCACTAGAATGGAGTGAGATCTGATCTAAACCAAGTTAAAGCTGTCTGGACCCTGCCAAAATTGTGATCCTGATCCTGCCTGGTTTTGGTATCAAAATAAATATTAGTTTGATTAGCACTGATATTCAGTAATTTGATGATAGCACATAATCAGATTGGACATTCCATGTTCTCAGTTGGAAAAATTAAGAGTATGGAAGGTTTTTATTTAGAGTCATGTTCACTGTTTAACACAACCTTTGATTTGAATATCGTCTTGCTCTGTGAAATATTTACTGTCTTTGTCCTCCAAGTTTACAAGAGAGATAGTGGCTATTGTAATCCATTTTTTTTCTGATTCATGTTGGAGATTTTCCAACTGACAGTGGCCTGTCAAGGTAGAGGAGTACTGTCAGGCCTAATAGTTCATGACAGACATTGTCCAGGCCATTGCAAAACTGGTTAAAATAGTTGCAGAAAAAGTGAGCATGTAAAATGGGGAAGTGGTGTCAGTATTGCTTTTGTCTGTTGGAGTGTGAAATACTGGATTAAATGCTTTTTCTTTCATGATGAGTTTTATGTTATTGTGGTTTCTGTCTAAACAGGTTAACCAATTGAAAAAGGAGATCAGAAAATTTGCTAGGCAATCAGAGGTGCCAAGTACCAACATACTGCCAGACAGCAGAAAGAAAGTGCAAATAGTACAAATACAGGGAAAATGGGTTTATTATTACTTATTTGAACTGCAGAGGAAAGCCTGGAAGGCAGAACCCCTGTGATCCCTGTTCAGCCAAGGACAGCCTGACTGAGAGATTTGCTGAATTGTCAGTTCATTGTGTGGGTAGTTACAACATTGGTAGCCCGGATGGATCTCAGGCACGTCCCACTAGACAAACAGGGCCTTGGCAAAAGACCATGGTCTGGTCTGTCTTCAAACCAGAAGGCTGTGCCTGTCCTCCTAGATTAGGGTTGCACAGCATGGCACAGTGAATGTAGAGTCGTAAATGGCACGCCAAGCAGACGCGTGAGTCATCACAGACCAGCTGGGGTGCAAGCTCCATGCAATTGTGAAATACACTGAGCACTTGGAAGGGTGTGCCAGCTGTGCAGCTCTTCCAAAAGGCTCCTTCCTGCGCTCTAAAGGCCTGCTTACCTGTGGGAGTGACCATATGAAGCTGAAAATCCTCTGGGCTAAGCACTACTGGTGAGAGCGCTGCTGCCTTTTGCCAAGTGCTCATTCCTTATGTAAGTTAATAACAGGAACACTCTCCTCTTTGCCAGGAGGGTCTCTAGGCAGAAGGTAGGTGGAACATAGCCTAGTGTAGGGTCATCTATGGGTTAGATGCATAGAAAAGTGAATGGCACAGGTCTCTTGCAGCTTGTCTGAGTGTTAGAAATTGGCCATACAAATCCCTCATCCCAAGACACACTGGAAGGCCCGGAAAGCATGAGGTCTCACAGGGCACCTATGATGTAGTTTCTGGATAAAAGGCATTTCTACCTGATAACATGTGCTGTGCTGCAGAAGAATAGAGGTATTAGTGCACTCTGGTTATTTGAAAGTGGATTGCATTTTGTGCATACTGTGTTTTCATATCCTGATAAGGTGTTAGCATCACTACTGGCAGACCTGCATCCTCAGGAACAAGCAAACGGTTGTAGTTCTTATATGTTCCTGAGAAAAAGCATATTCAGTAAGTGTCTTTCCTGTTGGTTTAAGTTGCCAATGGCTACCTTAAACTCTTCACAGGTTGCCCCTGCGTTCTCCAATATCATTAAGTGGTGGACTGTGGAAATCTCTTTGTATCACACTGTACTTCAAAAGGTGGCCTAGACACTGTACATCATTCTGCACATTCTGTGGGGTACAGTTGTTGGTCTTAGAAGATGCATATTCAGCAGTAAGTATCAAAAAAGAAAAAGCCTATGTTCTTTCACAAAAATAATGAGAATTGTAAGGCATATCAGACTAAGCTACATAAGTCTAACTTCTGCTATTAAAACATTACAATCCCAAAAGTAAATTGGGACCTACTTGGCCTTTCACGGTGTGTGAGTCGACACAGGCAGGCAACTGGGACAACGACAAACTCACAGCAAGAGCTCAAAGAGTAAATTGAGGTAAAAATATAAGGTTTAAAATGGCACAGTGTCACAGTTTTTGAACGATTTTTCTGGTAGTTTTCTTGTGAACCTCAGTTATCTTGTTTGCATAATAGCTAAATTTCACATGATGTGAGTTGCCTTGCACATAATCTTCATGTAAATCACTTCAGTGACCCGCAAAACAATGCTTAAAATATCCATCCTGATTTGCATTTCACCTAAATCTAAAAACAATTTGGAGCAAGAGAGACGCTTGTAGAACTCATCATTTTTTTGCTCAGTGGTTGATTCCTGTATTATGATGCTTACTTTAAAATACCCTTCAATAATTTTCAGTCATCATTGTAGGAAGACTATAGAAAGTTTGATATGAAAATGTTCAACTTCAATGCTACTATATTGTTGCAAGTTAATGAAATATGGTAAGTCACAGTAATAGAAATACTATTGATTCCTGTATTACTCTCTTTTTTTGCTGCAATGATTTTGAATGTCTATCTGGATGACTTCTTTTTTTGCCTTTTCTTTTCAGGGACCTGCTTCTTAGTTCTTGGTTCTCTCTTGCCCCTTGTTCTGTCTCTACCGGCCTTGGTAAAAACTCTCTCTCCACCTTTCTTACAAGACCCCTTCATATGTTAAAAGGCTGCAATAAGTGTCCCTGGAGACTTCTCCAGGCTGAAAAATTCCAACTCTCTCAGCATTTCTTCAGAGGAGAGACGTTTTAGTTTTCTCATCATTCCTGTTGCCCTCCTCTGGAGTTGCTGCAACAGGTCCATGTCTTTCTTGTGCTTCAAGAAAGGAGCAGGATTCCAGAGCTGGACACAATATTTTAGGAGAAGCCTCACCAGAGCAAAGTAAGGGGATCCCTGTGGACAGCATCCCATCCTTCTGGCATATCAAGTGTATTTGGACACTCGCTGCTGGGAGGATTGGGGCAGCACTTGTGGTAGTAAGTTAACCAGTGCCGCAAAGGAATGTGATTACTTACTCTCAGTAAACTGAGATGCTGGCTGGCACAATGCTGGCCTGTGGCAAGCAGAGCACTTCCAAGGACTTCTGAACATTCTGCTGGAGCTGGCATGTTCATGGAAGCTGTTTGTGCGCAGCCAGCCTGCTTGGGGAATGAGAGAATTCATTAGCATAGGTGCAAGCGTCTCCACATTGGTTGGCCTGAGTGCCTAGGAATATCCCAGACATGCCTCGTTTACTGGTATGGGTGTGGCAGGTCAGTGGTTTGTAAGTTGGTGCCAAGAATAGCAGAGACATGGAGGAAAGTCTGTACTCACTGAGGTAAGTGGCCTAAATGCTGACCCTTACAGTATTTTTCTTAGAGTTCTACATTGTAAGAACCAATGGGTAATGAGATTACTTCAGGTGTCTGTGAAGTTACATCTGAAATTTGGATGACCACCAGTCCAATACAGCTCTCTAAGTGAAGTTCATATCTAAACTGTAGTTTATATCTATTTTCTTTTCCTTCAGATGAAATATGTACCTATAGAACACTTTCATGGAGTTTATTGGTAAATGAACATGGAATAAACTTCAGGACTTTCAGCTTTCTATTGTCACATTCTAGTGCTTTCTAGGTGCAAACCTAGTCTTACCAGTGTCAGCCCTGCAGGGTGCTGATAGCTTTCATGTGACAGGGTGCATGTAACAGAACCCTGATAGTGACTGCTAGAGTACCTTATTTTTTCAAAAATAATTTTTCACTTTTTGTACAGATGACAGAATGTCCTGCCTCCTGTAAAGGACAATTAAACATAGTGAAGTTCAGTGCCTTGCTGGCTCTAATTGCTGGCTTTTAGAGGCAAGTATTGAATGATGCATCTTAAGATGCAGAGAAGAAGAGGAACTGTGTTTTTCTCAGCAAAGATGCTGGTGAGGGACGTGTGGAAGAGCAGTTGTGCTAATGGTGCTGTGCAGTCACTGGAAACACTAGTTTCATTTTGGGGTTGTTTTGGGGGGTTAGTGGAAACAGATGGAAATACAGATTTCCCAGCATTGTCTGTTTACACTTCAGCACCTGAGTGGATTTGCCTCTGGTCTTAATTTATCCTTACTCTGATCCTTTGGTCTGTGAAGAAATCCACTGATCCTACAGGAAAAAAAGAAGGGGATATAACATGGAATGAGCATCCCCTTGAAATGAGGGTCCCATCTCCATCAGAGCAGGTGTGGTGTCATATGCACAGTTGGTCACAAGGTGTCAGTGTCAAAGAGCAAGTTGGAGTGTAGGGCCAGGGAAGTTGATCTCCCAGTTCCCCATTCTGGGAATGCTGCAGGAAACAGTTGCTGCCTTGGCCCCTGGCATTGGAAACTTGCAATATTGTTGGGGCTTGAGGCCATAGGGCAGGTCAGGAATCTTTCCAGCTCTTTGCAGGGTGGTTTTGGTTTGGTTTGTGCATAAGACCCAGCAGAAAGCTGGGAACTTTCTGAGGAAGGTGAGAGCAGGAAGCAGATAGGATTAGGAGCAGGAACAGATTCTGGCCTGACGGGGAGGCTGTTGCCCTTTGTACATCTATCCTGTGTGGTACAGTACTCCACTAGGCAGAGGTAAGTGGCTCACATACAGCTTTCAGCTGACATGTGAAAGCACAGGCCTTCCAGGTTGTCACCTGTAAAGAGGCCATTTTTTTATCCAGGAGGATGATACAAGGGGTTTAAGACTGATCTGGCTTGCTATGGTGTGTTCCAGATTACGTCTGTGAAAAACTTGCTAACAAAACCTGCTGTATATCACTGGCACAAGATAGCACGGCTTTTCCATCTCAGACTGTGCTGCCTGGGAGTCAAGGGCAGGGGAGTTTGTGGGGCCATGGGAAACCCACTTTTATAATTCTTTCATTAAAATTTCATTATTTTGGCCCATCCTCCCTGGGATTTCCAGGAACTTCAGGAAGCAGCTGTTTTCCAGAAGGAGAAGCATGTCAGGATAACTCATGGTTGCTACTGAAACATAATTTTCCAGAACTGTAGTTAGGACATGGTCTCCTTGAGTTAGATGCTCAGTACTTCCTTCATGAAAAACCTTTCAAAAGGGTTACAAAGGAAGATTAGAAGTCCTAATTGTCTCTCTTCCACCACTGACTAAAGCTGAGTAAACAAACATGCACTACTATAGATCAAAAATTCCTTCTATTTATAGCAAAACAGAACTAGACTCCTTGAACTGTGAGATATATTTATTTTCTAATTAGCATTGCATTATTTTCCAAGATGCTCTTGCTTTCTTATGCTGTAAAGGCTCAACCTAATGCATGTTTCTCCTAAGCACAGACTTGCATTTGCAGTTTGTTGTGGATTATATGTTTAAAAGCCATGTCATTCCTGTGTTGCTTCTAGCTTTTTTTTAGCAGTAAAAACACCAAGAGATGCTTCTTCTTGGTCTTCTGCTTTCAAGCAAAGTCAAGGCGTAAGTTATCCTGAAATCTTGAATTCTTAAATAATTACATTGGCTAGCTGACATCCACTTTTCTCATATATGTACAGTTTGCCAAACCAGGAGTCACATTATTGCCATGAGAATTCCCTCCCTGCTATCCAGAGCTGCTGTTCCAGCCCATACGGGCATACCCAAGCTCACTGCTTTGGGTACCAGCAGTGACAAAGCTGTTGAGAAACTGCCAGTGTGAAAGCCTTGGAAAGGCTTCTGCAATTTGTCCTGATTCCGATTCACCGCTGTGGAGCTTAAAGCTGCTGGAATACAGGCAAGTCTGAATTTTCCCGTGCAAGCCTGCAGAACTGTACACTACATTTATGTGACTGTTGCTCCAGTGGTTTCCGTTTCTCCCTTTTCAGAGCCTCTTGCCAGAGCAGTGCAGTAAGAGCGACCCTCTGTAATTCTGCAGACTTCAGCCACACTTTGCCTGTATGTGAATACAGGTGGTGAAGCCATTTTTATGCTTATTTCTATAAGAAAGCCTATTGCTCTCTCACCTCATTCTGTGGGTGGCAGCTGCTACTGATTTGCGGTCAATATTCTCAGGTGGATTGTGGGTGAGCAAGGAAAGCATCTAAAATCAGTCACATGGAGGCTTGGAAGTGTTAGGCATTTACACTTTGAAAAGCAGGAAAGAGTCCTGCAGTACATCGTCTCCTTTCTTTTGGTCTTCTTACCCTCTGACTATGGTTAAAAACAGTTCTTTCTTCAAAATCCTGCCTGCCTCCTGTTAGGGAGCCCCAGCCTCACCTCACCTGGCATCTCTGGGAGGAGCCCATTGTTTTGGTGGGTGAGCCAGGAATGGAGGCAGAGTCAATCATCTGTGATAGTGTTGTCATTACACTACCTGCTGTTACATTGGCCTCGTGATTGTAAGGTGGCTTTTAGTTGGTGATTCATCAAAACTGAGTATTTGTCATGTGCCTGCCTAAAGTCTGAGACAGTCCAGCTTGGGAACAAATTTTATGTTATTCTTTGGTTGTTTGAGCAGGGCCTGTGTAGGAGGGGTCTGTAGATGCCTGAAGGGACTGTGTGGAAATCCCATATTTCGTGCCTGCTGGTGATGCCGTGAGGAAATAAAAAACACGTGTAGGATCATACAGATAAAGATGCAAATACAGTGCCTGTGTCTAATTTGGCTTCATGTTGGGCCATCATATTGCCTTACATTTCTTAAAATTTTGTGCATGTATTTCAATCCTACAATGCTATACATCACTAATGCTTTTCTCCTTCAATTTTAAGTATCCCCTTTTTTCAAATGAATGTTTAAGTAGAACTTTCCCATACATGGAAACTGATGAAAATGGGGAGACAAGGTTGTTCTATAAGGAAGGCTAATACTTTTCATTTCCAGTCCTTCTTCTCGTGCTTATGGAATGTCCTTCCTGTTTAAGCGACATCGCTGGAGAGTAAGGCATTTTTAACTGGACTTGCTACTTTGTACTGAAACTGACTTCCCTGCACGGAAAATCAAGAAGACAGGTAGAGACGCAGAAAGAACAACAAAGAATTGAACAATTGCAGAGGGAAATTCCCATTCACAGCTTGTTAAGTCAGCTTTGTGGTGCTTCTGGATGTCTTTGTAAGGGCTCAAGAGGAGAGCAAAGCAGTGAGCACTGAGGAACAGAACTGCTTGGGAAAGGAGAGGTTTTTTTCCAGACGCAAAGGAGAAGTGGGATATCAGGCTGCAGTTTGCTAACAGCTCCGCCAGCTGGGTCCTGGACCGGCCGGGGCGCGCCCTGGGGCGGGCGGGCACCGGGACCCCGCCGGGACCCCCTCGCCGCTGTCCGCGGTGCTGAAGCTCCGCGGGAAGGAGGAGGACGGGGAGCATCCGGCAAAGCGAAAGTTTTTAGTCTTTTGCGCGCAGGCGAATTCCGCGCGTTGGCTTGTGCTGCGGTGGTGGCCGCGGTAGGTCTGTGCAGGGTGGTGGTAAAGCTTTGGTAGGGGGACAGCCTCGTTGGAAGTGCTTGTAGCTGGGATATCGGCTCAGTAAAGAGAAGCCTGGATAAGGAACCAGGGCAGAAGTCCAGCTTTGACAATATAAAGAGTTTGGACTGAAGCATATCTAAGGCTGCACTTGAGTCCTGGAAGCGAGTCCAAGTAATGGCAGTGTTGGGGGTCTCGCATATTACAACCTTTTATTTCCTGTAGCAATGAAAGGGTCACATTCACTGTCCACCCACCCTCCAGCACACCCACACACGCCACCCCAAAAAATAAAAAGAAGTCGTATACTTTTCTTGTTTGAGAATAGTACTTTTTTACAGTAGAAGTCAAGCTTTTTGTGCCCCGTTTCAAGCCTGTCACACGGAGTCATTGCAGCAGAAAGTTTACTTGGAATCAGCAAGGAACTTAATGAGGCTGTTAGCTGGGTTTTGTAGGGTAAACAGGAATGAGCTGTGTGTGTGCTTTGCAAGGTGGAAAAGATGTGAGAGCAGGAATGCTTTGTGTTTAAAAACCTCATGTCTCGGTTTTGGAGACAAAGTTAGGAAGAAATGCTCTGGAGTGAGCGCCTCCTCCAAAGGGAATGGGCTTCCCCCTTTCCTCTGCCAATGAGGCAAATTAATGACAGCGAAAGTGAGGAAAACCCCCCCCCCAAATTCTTTATTTACAGGAAAAAACCCCAAACAAACAGGGCAGAACAGGGGAAAAAAACCCAAACTCAGAACACAACAAATGCCCGGAGAAGGGAAGGAACACACGAGCTGACAACTAGTTCCTCCCAATCCCCGGGAAGGGGAATAGGAAGGGGAGGTCCTCGCAGCAGCCCGGAGCAGGGCAGGTGGCAGGAAAACCTGGTGGTCCTCTGGCACCGATTCTCCTCCTCCCAGCAGGCGAGACGGCTCGATGCTCCTCGGGGCTCGGGCCAGCCGGGGCCGCCCCGCAGGTCCCCCGGACCGGAGAGAAGGGAAGGAGGGCAGGGAGGCCAGGGGGAGGGAAGGAAAAAGAACAAGACTTTTATTAACCAGCGGGAATAAAGGGGAAAAACCCCACCAAAGCAGCAGCACAGCGCTCCCAGCACGCGCCCTCCCGAGCACCGCCCAGAGCCGTTGGGCCCAGACCGTTGGGCCCAGAGCCGTTGGGCCGCGCCGTTGAACCGACCGAGCCGGGGTCCCGCGGCTCCGGCCCGGCCCCGCCCCCCGGGTGCATCTTAAAGGCACAGCATCTTACTGCCTGGCAGTCCTGGGATGGTTTGGGAAAGCAGAATGTAAATGGCAGAACCGAAATATAGTCAGGACCCAAGTGTTGGAAGTGTTGTAGCTAATAGTTGTTATTATTTCACGTGTCGGTCTTGAAAGGCTGAGAAACCTGGAAGACCAGGTCCTCTTTCCTCTGAAAAACAAACAAATAAAAAAGACAACACAACTCTCCCCCACCGCCGCAAAACAAAACAGTGAAGAAAACATTTAAAAAAAAAATGTATGAAGTTTAACAAAGACAAGTGCCAGATTCTGCTTCTGGCATGGGACAACCCTGGATGTATGGACAAATTGGGGAATGAGAGGCTGGAGAGAAGCGCTGTGGAAAGGGACCAGGGGATCCTTGTCGATGGCAAGGTGAACGTGAATCAGCAGTGCCCTGGCAGCCAGGAGGGCCAGGCCTGTCCTGGGGGCATCAGGCACAGCATGTCTAGCCGGGCAAGGGAGGGGATTGTCCTGCTCTGCTCTGCACTGGGGCGGCCTTACCTCGAGTGCTGGGGGCAGTTTGGGGCACCACAATACGAAAAAGATATGAAGTTATTAGAGAGCATTTACCATTACTTAAAATAGGGGATGAGAGGTATCACTAAGCATAGGCTGTCTGAGATCCTCCAAGTCCTTTGCAAATGAATCTTAAGGCAGTTTGGAAGTGGTTCTTCACTACATAAAATAATGATTCTAATAAGACCTACTATGCTGACTTTCTTTGAGCACAACGCAACTCAGGGAGAGCAGGAATCCTTAGTGCACTAATTCCTGATCCTTGTTTTTATAAAACTTAGCTCACTTCCTGTTCAAACAGACATTTTCCACTCACATTTCACAGCTGTAGAGTCAGATACATGACTTGAAATCACAGCAGCCTTCAAAATAGCGCAATTATTCCAAAGAGCACAATAATTCCCAATAGTACAATTAATCAAGAACATCCACTGTGGAACATCCACTCAAAGGGCTTCAACAGCGCCAGGATTCTGGACCCTGCTCTTTTACTCCACTGAATTTTTTTTTGCAAACCGCCGTGGCATGGCTGCTACTGTGACATCAGCAGAGTCACCAGCCCATGCTTCTACCAACGGAAGATTGCTGTGGTGCCTGGAAGGCCTGGCTGTCCAGAGCACCTCTTCGACCTTCGTGTTGCAAGAGGGTACTCCTGATCCAAGGGTTCTCAGCTGACAGGCTTCCCCTTGGCACTGGGGGTGCCGTTTTTTCCCTTTTCAGTGCACAGTCTGCGAAATTGCTGCGCAGCATTGCTAAAATGTTCAAGCAAATTGCTGCTGCAGCTCACAGGCTTTTTCCATTGGCCTATTCTTTCTATACTTGTCCAGACAAGGTCTGGTTGGTGACTCACCTAGCCGGTAAGTAGAGGTTTTTTTCTCGGTGCATCCTATCCAGCGTTTGTATCAATGTGTTTTTTCTGCTATCCGTTAGTAACTGAATTGACTTTGAAACAAAGTATAACTGAATTGATTTTGAAGCAAAGTGCTGTTAAGATACCAGGACTTTGGCAAAGCTCATGTCAACAGCTTCAGCCAAAAAGGGGAGGTCTGTAGCTCTTCCGTGGGGTGTGGGGAGCTTTTGTAATTGAACCTGCAGGGGTTCTTTTCCCTGCATGGGCTGGCCTGTGGCAGTGGGGTCTGTAATTTCCTCAGTTTGCTGATTGAACAAAGACAACTTGCAAAATGCAGATTGGCAGAGCTTCTGAGAAGTCTGTCTAAAGATTCTGAAGTTATCTCCAGAACTGAGGGAAAGCAACTTATTTTCTAAATTCTGTGGTTAAAAGATTTGATGGTCTGACTTTACAATGACTGTAGAAAAAGAATAGCCTAGTATATTGCGCTGTTTTCTTGCTGTGTAAAAGAATCATTGCTACTGGAGGGACAGCCTGGAAGAAAAATGCTCTTTATTTGGGTTGACTCATTCTGTGGGATTCCCCACAGCAGGCAGTTTTCTGACAACATCTATTTTATTTTCCTCTGCCCATTACAGGTGAAGTTGCACATGAATACAGAAAAGCCCGTGCTTCGGTGAGTGGCAAAGTAACCTCTTGTCATTCCAAGCATTTCAGGATTGTGGAGCAAGCCATGAACTTTGCCTGCTGTGATAGGTGCCAGCCTTGTAGGCTGAAAGAAAGTCCATTTCAGTGTCTTTGCATTAGCGAAAAAGGAGTCCCTGGCTGTTTTGTAATTTTCTCTTGAAGAGCTTTTAAGCAGATGAAAGTCTGGTTTTGCAGACAGAAGATTGCTTGCTGTTTGTTTTTAGCCATGCTGGAATATATGGTTCACAACAATATGCAGTGCTATCTAATTAGCCCACTCTAATTTAGTTTTAGCAACTTAGAATCCCATTTCTATCCATGTTTATGATTTCTCCTTAGTACAGCTGGATAGATGGATGCATATAAATAAGACTGTAAATCATTTGTAACTCCCTGTCACTCACACTGCTCTCTGTCCACAGAGCAAAACACCAGAATCAGAAGCTGCTTGGGCTGCCTCTGTTTCTAAAGGACATGAGGAGGAGGAGAAAGACAACCAAGCTCCACCTGTTTTTGGACCAGAACCTGAACTTCCAGAACCAGTAAGGGCCAGCTTTTGTCAGCATTGTCTTTGGTGTAATCCAGAGCTTCCTGTTTCTGATCAGGCAGCACTGGTCATTCACGGCTGAAAATTTGGAAGGCCTACCGTGACAAAGTGCTTCCCCTACCACCAGCCGCTGTCACCTGGAAAATCAGCTCCGAACTTGCAAGTTTAGCATCATTTTCCTGGCATTCTGATAGGGGCCATGACTTTCTCTTAGCATTGGATAAGAGGCAGTGGTGTGTCTTTAAATGCTACCGGTGTAAAAGTGAGCTGCTTTGTATCGGTGCAGGCTGGCTGTCATCAGCCGAGCCAGTGGTCCAAAGGGGCAGTTCCCAGCCTTGCAGGACACCTATGAGAAAGTGTCCTGTGGAGGTTCCTGCCCCTCTCCATGGACTATCTAAGTGGCTAAATGAACAGCTTAGACTATGCCCATAATTTTTACATGACCAAAGCTTGGTGAGAAGAATCCTGTGTAGCCCTGCCATATGTCAAGAGAAGGTTCGCCTCTGTAGGGCTGGAACATGGTTCCTAATGGCCACTTCCTAAAGCTTGAAATGCTGATGAGAAGTATCTCTGCTAGCCACCTTTCTGACACAAACTGATTTCTTGTCACAGATCTACGCATCCTCTGGAATAGTAGCTGACACTTCACCGGTATCCTCTGAAACAGGCATTCCCACACCTGAGAACTCCAGCACCAGCAGCTGGTCTAGCAACACCTACGAGGAGCAAGAGAGGGTAGACGAGGAGAGTCTAGAGAAACTGAGTAGGTCTTCCGCAGTTTTTGTCTGATAGAGCGGTGTTAATGTTCATAGAAAACAAACACTTGCCTTGGTACCTGTTCTTTCCCTCTCTCTGTCTCGCCTGAATGTTTCTCCCTTTTCCTGGTTTCCTGTCAAGGTAGCTCTTCAAAGGACTGTAGAAAACCAGTCATTGTGCAGGCCATCTGTGCTGTGGAGCTGCCTGTCTTGTTGCTGTTGTTGTTGTTACCAAAGTGACTACAGCTCACAGCCCCAAAAAGTGTGGGTGCATTTGTTATCTGCTGGATGGTGGTATCTCCATTTTGAAGTGATCTTTCATTTTGTTCTTTTCAGGGAGCATTGTGAGTGTGGGAGACCCCATGACAAAATACATTGGATTGGAAAAGATTGCCAAAGGGTAAGTCAAACCACAGCTCCTTCTCCAGAACCACAGGCCAGGTATTTTGCTGATGTAAGATCAAGTGTGAAGTCAGGCAAGCTCCAAACATGTTCAGACACTGGGTTTAGATCCTTCTGTCTCTCAGTACTGATCAGAATTTATAACTGTGATCAGAAGGTATCATCAAACAACTCCATACACTCAGTGTCTTGCCTTCAGCAAGGAGCAGGACCTGGAAGATCTCCTGTCCCTCCAGTGCCTGGCATCTCTTTATCTATTTTCTTAGGAGAAATAATTTTTTCTCAAAGTAATAGGGCCCTAGATAGGTTCCAATAAGAGTTCTGAGGACTCAGCAAGGCAACATGGAAAAAGAGTGAAAGATATTACTTGCCAGTTTTTGTAGACATGCTCCGTGCCCCACCCCTGCCCCCACTTAGGTTTTGAACTAAAATAAATCCAGTGTGTATATCTGAGATTTGTACCAGCCCTTCATGTTGCACCTAAGTTTTCTTCTGGACACCCTGCATGGCAGAAGGCTGGTGGGCTGCTGTGCTCTTGGCTGAAGAGTAGGTGATGCCAGGTGTTTCATAAACTCTCCAGGTAGCAGAGACCTGTCTGGGCTGGCTTTCACTTGTAGGAACTAAATGGCTTCTCCTTTCTTTGCTGCTGTTTTGTTTGTAGAGGTTTCGGAACGGTCTATACAGCGACCGATACTGCCACAGGAGTACCGGTAAGTGTCAATAATCCCAGATTTTGCAGCTCTTGAGTGCTTTCCTGTCTGGTGTGAGCTGTGGCTGGAGCTTTGGGTCTCCAGGAGATCTTCCTATAAAGGCTGTTCCTCCAAAGTGCAGACTAGCATCGGCCTGCCCAATCCATTTTGGACAGCTCTCTGGGGCTACAGCTTAAGATTTCTGAAAGCTCATTTCTGGCTGACAGTGAATACATCTGATTCTTCCTGGTAGCTTCTCATCCCCATGCAGTGCTATGCTTTGTAACTGTGCTTAGAGGTCTACAAGGGACCCAGGGCATATCCATAAAATGCCATGGAGTGGATTGTTTCTGGAAACAACTGCAAATCTCAGCTGTTCAAGAATGTTCTTTAGAGTTGCAAAATCAAAATTCAACAAGTTAGGAAGTGGTAGGATTGTGGTTGTGGGGGATAACCTTAATGATCCTTTTAGGATGGCATTTTACCCGTGATGTCTGTCTGTGTTTGCTTTGTTATGCCATCGAGAAGAGCAACAGTTGCATTTGAGAAAATTATCGAACTCCATAGAATTCCTAAAGGATTCCCAGATATTTTGTGGTATTTTCACAGGAACAAAACTGCTCTGTGCTTGCAAACCATGTGTGAATGGTAGTAGTGGTGATAAACTAAGGCCATTGGAAAAGAATTCAGGTGCAGAGTGTTGTTAAGAGCTTTGGGGTTGATAGCTTAAGAGACCATTTTTACCAAGCTGACAAGGCAAAATGTCTGTGGCCATGTGTCCTAACTAGCACCTGAGCTAGCAGAGACATGGGCTGTTGTAATGTCAATGACTAAGCTCTGATGGGTAATCACAAGCCAGTTTGGCATAGCTGGGCTCCATTACTCCACAAACACTCACTCCGTGTTCATTCCGATCTCGTGCAAAAGGCTTCTCAGGTTAATGGTTTTCAATGTCATTTTAGGTGGCCATAAAGCAAGTGAGTCTTGGAAAACAGCCCGAAAAGGATCTAATTGTCAATGAACTCCTAGTTGTCAGGGACAATAAGCACCCCAATATTGTTAACTACTTAGATAGGTAAGTAGTTCTGGTATTATCACATGAATGTTCATTTGTGTACTGCAAGACAAAGGTTAAAAAAAACCCTTCGGTCACTGCTGGAGAATTGAGCTTTTTACTTTTAATTATCTATTTGCATACAATATATGGGAGGAGAGTGCATTTTGTTTGCATTAATCTTTTCTGGCATGCAGCATTTCTGGAAGCCTGTTTTGAAAAACTTGGGTCAGCCCTATCTGACTAAAACAACAGCTTCTAAGTTCATTACCTCCATGTGGTTTTGTTGTTTTGGGGTTGGTTCAGGTTTTTTTAAGTTGAGCATATTTTCTGTGGTTTATGATAAGTGCTGATAACTCATCATAGAAATTATTTCCCTGCATTTTTCCCTTGCCTGCCATGGATGGGAGGGCCTTTCTCATTTAGACTGCACAGATTCCAAGCAGTGTATAACTTAGGAGGAATGCCTCTTCCTTTTATTCTGTGTTCATTTACAAGTGCCCCGGAAACAGGAGTAAACTGTAGTGTTTTTGGTAAGGTATTTTATCTCTGCACATTCATCTCCATGCCATTGTTGCCTTCTTTCAGCTACCTTGTTGGGGATAAACTCTGGATAATTATGGAATACATGGATGGAGGACCTTTAAGCAGTGTCATTAAAGAAGTCTGTATGGATGAAGGACAGATGGCAGCCATCTGCCGAGAGGTAAGGGATGCCACTGATGCTTCTGGTTGTTTGGGCAGGCTGGTACTTCTAGACAGGTGGTAAGAACAGGAGTGATTTTGTGTTCAGAGCTTTGTTTCTGTGTT
Organism: Edolisoma coerulescens; assembly: GCA_013397115.1. Classification (NCBI taxonomy): domain Eukaryota; kingdom Metazoa; phylum Chordata; class Aves; order Passeriformes; family Campephagidae; genus Edolisoma; species Edolisoma coerulescens. The sequence goes on from VWZW01007479.1 coordinate 2,315,474, forward strand.
GCTTTGATGATATGCAGAAGCAAGAGTGTCTAAGGTGGAGGGCCTGCCAGTACAACTGTTGTGGTACTCTCTTTTTTAAAAATTTTATTTACTTTTCTCAACTTTGCCTCTTTGAGCATTTGCCTGGGGCCTGTCTGTGTGGCATTCCTTTCCTGTAAAAGCAAACATGCTGGTAGCAGAACTTTAAACTAACAGCAAGTAATTGTTTGTCACCTGGATGGAGAGGGCCCATGCCCTGCAGTAGCAGTCATTCTGTCTGTGTTTGCAGGGGACAGTCGGTAACAACAATTGCCATTTCTCTTTCAAGAGGTAATATGTCTTCACCTAGAAAGATACTGCTCTACTACTGATGAAGCAGCAGACTCTTCCTCTTGACAACACCATGTTCTGCCACTACTCATGTTTCAGCTAGAACTGAAGTCCTTTAGAGCCATTTCCTTTCTTGGGTGATGAAATTGGGTCATTAATGTTTACCCTCCTGTTTGTTTTTTATCTCTCAGTGCCTGCAAGCGCTCAATTCCCTTCATTCCAACCTTGTGATTCATAGAGATATAAAAAGTGAAAACATTCTTCTTGGAATTGATGGATCTGTCAAACTGGGTAGGTATTCTTGGTCAGGCACAGCATTCCGGGGACGTGGGATGTGGAGTTTCTTAAGACTGACCACCCAAGAGCAGTGGAAGTGCACGGACCACTGCTGCAAGCTAAGAGTGCAGCTGCAATGTGCAGAGAGGGTCTTGAGAGAAACAAGGTGTCAAGAGTGGCTTTGGTTTTTGTGTGACCCTTCCAGAGGGAGGGTGTTACAACCTAAAGCTTCAAGTGAATAAAAGCCACTGAGTGAAATGTGGAGATTTCTATAAGTGACCAATTCCATATTTCCTCGGTTACCACCCTGAGGAAACAGAGCATGGCAGCTTTTCCAGCTAGATTCAACACATTCTCACACTCAGAGTAGGAAATGCTTTTGCTTAGTTTCTTAATTCAAGCTGGCTTTAACAACACTGGGTTTCCTCCTCAGCTGATTTTGGCCTTTGTGCTCAGATGACTTCTGAGCAGAGCAGGCGGAGTTCGATGGTTGGGACGGCTCACTGGATGGCACCAGAATATGTGAATAAGGATACATATGGGACCAAAGTTGATATTTGGTCCCTTGGCATTGTGGCAATAGAAATGCTGCAAGGAGAACCTCCTTACGCTAAGGAAATTCCTGTCAAGGTAAGGTGCAAATACTAGCAGATGCCACTGTCTCTCTAATCTGTCCCATGTTTTGTCTCCCATGAGACAAAATCCCATTCACCTCAGCTTGGACTAGTTCAAGCAAGGCCCATCTACCAAAAGCTGTCCTTGGAGCACATCAGCATCTGGTGTAGCTTTGGCTGCATCAATGGGAGAACCTCAGAAGAGGAGTGGCATGTTCCAGTTAAAAGAGATCCCATTTTGGCTTTCAGTGATGCTTCAAATTTCTCATGCACTTTTTGAACTCTTTTTGAGCTGTGTCTCAGACAAGAAATGTTCAGTGGCAAGTTTCTCCAACTGGGGAATTTGCGTGAAAAGCATTTCAACCATGTCTGCAGGCACAGAACCCTTTTCAGTCTTGCACCAGTGCCAATTACTTACCTGAGCCTTTCAGGAAGTGCCTCTGGTTCTAGGAATGCCTTAATTATTCCTTACCAAACCCTGTTCCAAAAGTATGTTTTAGCACAGGCATTAGCTATTTGAGTATCAAAATTAGCAGAGACTTGCCATAGGGATGAAATTGTTCCTTTTTCTGATTAGACCATTAAGAGTTTTTCTTTGACCATGGAAGTGAAGCTGATTGGGAATTTGGAGTCTGATGAAAGACAGAGCTGCAGGTGGCTCCTGTCTGCCCGATTAGGCATTTTCATCATGAAATATTTGTGCATGCAACTACATGTGTCTGTGTTGAACTGAGGTTCCAAATGTTTCTGTTCCTGTAAGCAAGGAATAAGTGGATGGATTTCCTTTTTGACATCCTGGTTACCATTTTTATCAGGAAGAGAGCAAAAAATCTGACAACCTTTTTTTTAATGGAAGCTGTACTTTAGAGACCAGTGAGCACTGCGGAGATGAATTGTATGTAACAAGGCTTGGAAATAATGTAGTTAGACCAAATCCACTCTTTAAAAGAGCCTGCAAAGCCTGTGAAGTCAATCCTCAGAGCAACAAAATGTGCTTTTGGCTGAAGTAGTTCCTACTAACTTGGTCAGCCCATGAAATCGGCTGTCAAGGCAAGATCCTTTACATGTTGGAATAGCTGTGGCTGCTATTTTGTGGGGTCTTTTTGTTGGTGCAGAAAAATCATCTCTAACCCTCTGCCAGGGAAGAAACTGCCGCTGAAGGCTGGAGCTTAAATAATGGGGTCTATGTGAGCGGTTATGAAAGAAAGAGGTGGAGTCTCGTGCTTCCTTTTTCTCTAGGCCCTGGATCTCATAGCTAAGAGAGGGATACCGAAGCTGGAGAGCACCGAGCACCTGTCTGCTGTGTTCCAGGACTTTCTGGACTGCTGCTTGCAGATCGATGAGGACACTCGATGGTCTGCTGAGCAACTTCTGCAGGTACAATGCGAAGCAGCTGCAAGGAAACAGCTGTCCAATGGATTGGTTTTCTTGTCAGCTAAACTCAGAGGCATCAGAGGACCTTCCCCTCATATTAATGCCCAGTCTGGGTTCTTTTCAAGTGAAAACTGAGTAGAATCATAGAATAGCTTGGGTTGGAAGACACCTTTAAGGGTCATGTAGTCCAACTTCCCCACTATGAGAGGGGACATCTGGAAGTAGATTAGGTTGCTCAGAGCCCTGTCTGACCTGACTGTGAATATTTCCAGGGATGGGGCACCTAGGACCTCTCTGTATAACCTGTTCCAGTGTTTCCCCACTCTCCTCATGAACAGTTTCTTCTTTAGATTTAATCTGAATGGACCCTCTTTTGATTTGAAAGCATTTCCTCTTTTTAACGGACCCCATTAAAAAACGCGTCTCCATCTTTCTTAGAACCCCCATGGAGTATTGCAAGACCTCAATAAGGTCTCCCTGGGGCCTTCTCCAGGCTGAACAACCCCGAGTCTTGCAGCCTTTCCTCATAGGAGAAGTGTTCTGTCCTCTGATGATTTCTGTGGCCCTGTTTTGTATTTTGGTAGCGTGTTCAGGTTTCCCTGGTGTCAAAAGAGCTGCAGTAGGATGATCCCAGGTATGGAGGCCTGAAATGGTGCTGGTGGTGAAGGAACCCAATGAAGCCATCCCAGCCAAGTGGTCCAAGATCTGGCTGTGGGAAGGAAGGAGTTGTTGGGGGCCTCCCTGTGAGCAGAGGAGCCTTAGCTTGTCCCTCCAAGCCCTCTCTCAGAGGTTTCTGACACCAAGCCATGCTTTTAGAGGTTTCTGCCACCAAAACAGATACTGCTGAGTGGGACTTGTCACAGCCCTTTTTGCCGCCTGGCACAGTTGAGTAGATGGGAACTGCTGCAGGGTTGCTGCCAGGTTTTGTGGCAGATGAAGAGCTGCAGAATGTGCCACTTGGCTGTCCCTGCTGTGAAGGTGCCAGCTGGCATAGGAGGTGCAGGGGATGCAAAGGTAGACACTGTTCTCCCTGCAGGCCAGAGCTGAGTCCATCAGTGCTCCACGACTTGTCTCCCTGCTCTTGTCTTGGTGCTGAAAACCTCAGTGGTCTTCAGATCAACACATGGGCCCAGATCCTACTGAGATAAACATTTCTTAGCTGTCTTTGAGTTTCTTGAAGAACAGCTTGTGCTCCTCATCCTTTTTGACAACTAAAATAACCCACTTCTACAAGAAAGAGGACCCCTAAGTCAATATTTTGTGTTTCCTGAAAGAGGAAAAGTCCCGTACTGCAAGCAGCATTCCCAGAGTCTTGGCAGGGCAGATTTTGCAGCAAGCTGGAGACACCTGGATAAATGGATTAATAGAATTATGGGCCAAGTATTCCAGGTACTGGACATGAGATAGCAATGTACTGAACATGGAGGTGCAGATAGTTCCCTCAGACCTATTTCTACATCTTTCTGGTACCTCGAGGAATAGTGCTGGAGCCCATGAGGAAATGAGTTTGGAAAGTCATGGTTCTTTTGTTTTCTTTTCCTTTGGGCAGCACCCATTTCTACTCTCAGCCAAGCCTCTCTCCAGCCTCACCCCTCTGATCCTTGCAGCCAGACAGTTGAGGGAGGACAGGAGATACTACAGTGATGGAACTGCTTTGTCCAGTGGCAGCGATGGGTGGCTCTCTGAATAAAAACTGTTTAAAACCTCAATTCAGTGATTAAGCTGTACATTCACTTTTTAATTGTCGCTTGTTTCTTAAAGACAGAAAGTCGCATTTATGGGGGTTTTTTGCGTGGTTTGGGATTGGAGGAGGGTCTCTTTCGTTCCTAAACTCCAGACTGCGCTGTCTTTGGAACATAGCCCACTGGATGGTTTTTACCCCGTCATGGTACTCCTAGATGGGGAAGAAAGCACATTTGCATTTCCAACCAGACACGAATGCAGAGTGGGGCAGACAAAATATCATGTGGAGATACAGGCTTTCAGCTGTAGCTCTGGAGGGTTTCAGCTCTCAACCACTGGTTTTGTACATCTAATCTCTTTGCCTGGATGAGAGTCTTACTCAAATGAAAAAGCAGCAAGGTCAGTCAGTGCGCTCTGAAAGGGCCCATCTGATGCAAAGCTCTCAATGGAAACATGAGGTGAGCGCAGGCCCAGCCACGGCCGCTGCTGAGCCCCAGCAGAGCCCTGGCAGAGCACAGGGCAGCCTCAGCGTTCACAGCCTGGAAGAAGGAGCTTGTAGCAGAAAGCAGCAGCAGGCCAGCCCTGGATGCTTGCCTCTTCCTGGGACCAGACTATTCATGCCAGATAAGAGCCAAACCGGCAGTGGGCTGCTCCCGAGGGGAATCGTAGCTGTGCCGTGACCTGCGCAGCCTGGCGGGATTGGCCGCCTTGAGGGCTGTGCAGGTGTAGAGAAGCGCCAAAGGGAGCGGAGTGGTGGTGTCACTGCTGAGGAGGCTGATCTCCTGGGAGTCTTGCAGCTAAATATTAATTAACTGTCCCTGATTTCCTGGAAAGCACAACAGGCCTGATTTTTCAGATGGCTGCTGAGGTGAGCAGCTCTGGTTTCCTGAACAGGGGATCCCCAGGGGAAGCTGAGAGAGCTGCCAGGAGCGTGCAGCTGGCACGACAGTGGCTGATGGGACTTGGGTGTTTCAGGAGCAATGGTGGCCGAGTGTCCATCCCCCTGGCCCCATAAGAAGCTCCTGGGGACCGCCAGCATCCAGGGAAGGAAAACAGGCTGTGGCACATCAGATCATGCAGAAGAGCACGCAGGAAGGGCACTGAAGCTCTGCCAGCTTGACCAGGGAGCAGCAGTACCTGATGGGGAGAAAGCCACGGCCTCTCTAAGCTCTGCACCCGCCAAGACTGACACAGCTGTCCAGAGAGAGCTCCAGTGGGATCCTGCTGCCACCCGGGTGTCATCTGCAGGCTGTGCCCCGCTCTCAGGGCAGTCCGAGATGGCAGCAGTGAGCACAGCTGTGGGAGGGGAGCCCAGGAACTCCTCTGCTTACTGCCAGAGCTGCAGGAGGAGGTGAGTAGTTATATACTATATTATTTATACACTTATCTATTTATCTGACCACTTAGTGCAGTATAAATTACAGGGTTTTTCTTCCAAGCTCTGTGTTCACAGCCCATCCTTGTGGCCAAATCCAAATTCTTTCTCAACTGTTCAGTGTTTGGCAAGTTGGCATGGGCTGATCCGTGTTGTGCTGGATGTTGTAATTGCCTGGGCTGTTGAGAGTTTTCAAGCTTGTTGTTTTCCTTTAGTTCTTCACCTTTCTGAACAGAAGGGAAAATTAATAGACTCTTTGATTTCCAGGCTGTTGGCAGCCAAAAGAGGAGCTGCCATCCACTGAGGAAAGAAAACAGGGAGATAGAGTAGAGAGGTCAAAGAATGCCCCTCGTTTCTCTGTAGGATGTTTGAGACATATGAAAATTGCTCCTCTTTCTGCTAGAAACCTGCTGCTTTTGACTTAAAACAGATTTAAACTTCCAAAGCCACCCGAGGCATGCTGAGAGCAGTTGGAGGATCACCCTTCACAGCTCATTGCAACAAACATCTTATTGCAACCTCAGCCTTCAGAAGGAAACTTGGGCATACCCACAGGGGGCAACAATTCATGAAGGTCAAAATAACGCCGCTGGGTTTTACAGCATTTATGGAATTAAAGGAGCTAAGAATGAAGGTTTGTTTTTTCTAATTTCCAGGGAGCTTGACACAGCAAGAGGAAGGAACATGTACATGAGAAGCCATTGCCTGTGGGAGGAGGAATGGTCTCTTCCCAAGATTAAAGCTTTATTTGGGGGTTTACTGGGGGTAGAAAGAATTTGATACGGAAACTCACGAGATTGCTTTTCTACTTAGTTTGTTAGCAAGGGTTATTGATTAGTGAATGTAAGAGTTTAGGGGTTGTTATGTTTGGTCTTTTTGCATTTAATAAATCATGAAATTAAAAAATGTCACACCCAAACCAGCCAGAAATTCAGAAATGTAGAACTGACCAATTGAATTAGAAATAAAGGAATTTAAATGCCTGGGTTGTTTTCTCACTTCCAGGATGACTGCCACAATGAAAGGAAGGAACGCTTCTGTGAGAAGCCATCACCTGCAGGACAAGGAAGAGTCTTTTGCCAAGACTTAAAGAAGAATTTTGGTGCTAATAGTGCTTGGAGATGGAACAGGGAAATTAATGAGCTTTGCTATCTTTTTTTGTCATAAATTTATAGTCATGTGCCACATTACAGATGTCACCTGCCCCAAGTAACAATGAACAAAGCTCTGGGAAGTTAAAGGCCGGACACCTGGAATGCAGAATTTATAGCCCTCCAAGGACCTGTTGAAGTTACCAGGAGATAAAGGAGACACCAACAAAGATGATTCAACATGTGCTGGAGACTCTCTGTCTGGGAAAAAAGATAATAAAAAGGCTAAGAGATGTGGACTAATTAGCATGAGAAATGAGAAATCAATAACCAGTAGAAGATAGAATAATAATTGGTGCAAAAAATTACGTAATTTAGAGCCAATGGACATTAATTTCTTTGCTAAAAATGTAGAAATAAGTGAAAAGTTTTGAAAGTCCTGTGCATCTAAGTGGAGCACCCTGGCCTGGAATAAACTAATGCCTACTCCCTAATACTACAAAAACAGAGAGTTTCATTTATCCTGATGTTTCTGGCAACATACTGGCAAGTCTCTGGGAATCAGCTGGCAGCAAAACTCCGGAAACTGTCAGTGAGTGAGAGCAGGAGAGACTGTGGGAACAGGACACCAGGCATTCAGCAGGAATGATGGCAAACTGAGCAACCTGCCCACGCACACACAAACCAGACCGGCAGACTCCTCCTCCTGCGTGTTGCTCCCCAAGTGTGTAAGCTCCTAACTGCATCTTTTTTACCCAAGAAGGTTTATAAATGGAATTCAGAGTGCTTACAGCAGTCTGCCAGGAAAAACAGGAAAATCATCCCTATTCCATGCAAAGATAAAATGCAGAGTCTGCATTTCAGGCTGGCAGAGCTGATGCAAAAGACTGGCAGCAAGCCAAGCCCAGTTTCAAAGCCTGGCTCGGGAAACATTGGTGTTTGGCCCTCCTGTGGAAAGGAACAACACACCAGTGACCTGTGATGATTTATTTTGGTTTGGTTTTGACTTTTGGTGCTTGTCTTCCCACAGGAAAGAGGATCTGGGGTTCCAGGTTTCTCAGCCAGTCAAGCCTGAAGTGTGAAATAATACCAAGTACTTAGATACAACATTTCCAACACTTGCACCTGCAGGTGATTTTGGCCTCAGAAGGGCAGGCTCAGCTCGGTAATTTACAAGAGCCCCTGCTATAAGGGCAGCCACTGCAATGAATTCTTGAGCAGGTCACCAGCCTCCATCCTGTGGCTGTCTCTGCTGAGCCATGTAGACAAACAGTCCAAGTATAAAGTGTTTCTAAGGAATAATTCTCTTCATGACTGGTCATTTAGGTCACACACCTACAATAAGCACTGATACTCAGCCTAGTGAAGCAAAGGGATAGAGAACTATTCTTACCAGATCTAGAAAGCACAGGGTTAAATGTCATCTAAAGGAAAGGTAAATACTGGAACTGTCAGGGGCTTGAGCCTTTTTTGTTATTTTATGGGGTGTGGTTTTTTGTTTTGTTTTTAATTACCTGTGACTTCTTTTCTCAGCTTGAAAATAAAAAGAATAGACAAAGATCCTGGCCTTTGCTATTTGTCTAGTTTTGAAGCCATGCTACCATTTTTGAATGTCTCTACACAAGTTTTTTCCAAGCTGGAGGGTTCTCCAGCCCCAAGATCCCCACTGATCAGTGCATGAGTCCACCAAGAACAGTGGAGAGAGAGCAGCTGGTCAAACTCTGATTGTGAAATCTGGGAGGCTGCATGTTGTTATGATGCAAATAATCTCCATGTGTCAGACTGAAAGAACAATTCTAAAGAATTGATTGATTAGATTAGGAACTTCCAAATTCTTTGGATCTACAGCCACAGCTTCTCCCACTTACTAATGATTGTTAATTAATTAATGTAGCTGGACATCAGCAAATGCCCCAAAGCACTGCACAGAACCAGTGGGGGAGGCGCTGTTTGCATTCTATAGCTCACATTCGAAGAACATTTAGCTGGCAAGTATTCAAAAAAATGCAAGACCACTTTCCTTATAGATCTTCCACATTATTTTTCCTCAGGAAACCAAACATCAAACAGCAACAAGAGGCAGAAACAGTACTTACAATTCAGCAACGCCTACTAACACCATATCTAAAATTCAAGTTTCAAGGGAAATAATGCCCACAATTCTAGGAATATTCCAACAATGCACTTATTGCTCTTCATCACAATATTGATGTGTGAACCTATGTCACAGGTTTTGCAGATAAACACACACACACACACACACAAAAATTGAAGGGTACAAGAGATTGATTTAGGACATTTTCCAAGCAAAACCCCTAAACTGTGGATGGCAAAAAAGCAATTCTCGTGGGCACTGGAAAAACACATAAAGAAGAATAAAATGTTTTTAAAAAAGGCACCAGAAACACATTGACAAAGAGTTTCCTTGCAGACGCGACTGCTGCTGGCGCCAGCTCCGTCTCAGCCGAGCAGCAGCGCCGAGGGCGGCCAGAGGCTCTGCGCTCCGCTGGCCCCGCCCCACCGCGGCCCCGCTCCCTCGCCGGGGCCGCCTCTGTCCTGCCTTCGCCCCGGCCCACCCGCCTTTCCCTTCCCTCCGCCCGGCCCCGGGGCCGCCTCCGCCGGCGGCAGCGACGTGGTGCTGTGCGGGCCGCGGCGGCGGAGGCGCAGCCATGTGGGTGGCGGCGCTGGCGGCGCTGCTGGCGGCGGCGGGGGCGCAGTACGAGCGCTACAGCTTCCGCAGCTTCCCGCGGGACGAGCTGATGCCGCTGGAGTCGGCCTACCGCTACGGGCTGGACCAGTACAGCACCGAGAACTGGCCCGAGAGCGTCAGCTACCTGGAGGTCAGCATGCGGCTCTACCGCCTGCTGCGCGACAGCGAGGCCTTCTGCCACCGCAACTGCAGCGCCGCCGGGCAGCCGCCCCCCGCAGCCCCCGCGGCCCCGGCGCTGGAGGAGCTGCGCCTCCTGTCCGGGGTGCTGCGGCGGGCGCAGTGCCTGCGGCGCTGCAAGCAGGG
>VWZW01007479.1:2325249-2418920 GCA_013397115.1 Edolisoma coerulescens
GGCCGCGACCTGCGCGAGGAGTTCCAGCGCCGCGAGCCCTACAAGTACCTGCAGTTCGCCTACTTCAAGGTGAGGCCCCCCTCCTTGGTGCCTCCTCCTTTCTCCTCCCATCTCTCTGCCCTGCCTCCTCTCCCCCCCTTCCCCGCCCCCCGTCTCTGTCACAGTCTCTCCTCCTCAAAGTCTCGCCCGCTGCGGTGCCACCCTCCAGCCACGCCAGGCGGGCCTGTCAGTGTCATGGTGGGGGGGAGAGCATGGTGTGTCCCTGCTCGTGGCGTGTCCCAGGACAGTCTCGACAGACGCAAGTGCCTCCTGCACCCACTGCTAGAAAAACCTCCTGTCATGCCAGCCTCTCGCCTGGCCCTCGCAGCAGGTTACTCTGGGCCACAACCTCATTCTCCATCACCTCCTCCACACCAGTTGTCATCCGCCTCACCTCCGTTTCTTCCCTGCCCCGTGGTCAGTCCTTGCCCCCCTGGGCTGCCAACCCTACACTTCGTAATCTTCTCCTTGACAAGCCTTTCAGTTGTTTCCTCCCATCCCGTAACCCACAGTGGGATTAGCGTGTGCCTTGTCTATCCCCCTGCTTACCCACCTACCATCCAGCTCGCTTTTCACCCGTTTTTTACAACTCATCCAGCATGTCGCCTAGATCAGCCCTTCCAGCTCTTCCTAGACATCTGGCCACTGGACCCTGCCTCTGTGTCCTGTAGCTGTATCATTCCTGCCCCTCTCATCTTTCCATCTCCCTTACTTTCTAAACTTCTCTGGAACCTTTTTCAGACTCTTCATGTCACAGCTCTGCTATTGCAAACGATCTTCGCTACTTCTTCTTCTTCAGCGTGTCTGCCTTCTTCACTTGCTCGTTTCTGGTCCAGTTCTTTCAAGTGCAGCAGCTCCCAGCCCGTGACTCACAGATAGCCTCAGGCCTGCAAAACTCCAGTTTCGTTGCAGCTGCGAGAAGGAACGAAGCAAAAATTGGCTGCTGAAGTGGGACACTATAATGCTAGCCCTGGAATGGTATTTACCTTTTGCTCTTGGGTCAGCCAAGACTAGGGACACACTCCTCTCTTAACAGATTTCACCCTGTTTTTCTAGCTTCTTGTCATTCTTCTGTCCAGGATCTAATTGATTATTTTCTCTCTTCTCATCTTCATCTTCTGTTCTCTACATCAAGATCCATTCCTCCTGCTATCCCCTCAGATACTGCAATTATTTGCATTTCAAATAAACAGGACATCTCTGTGGGGAGGAAACAAGCTGAGCTCTTTGGTTAGATTGTTTTCTCTCTTAGGGATTCACTCCCAATGTATCCCAGTATATATTATATAGGGTTGTATGCTTCTGCATGTTTTCGAGACTGCCTCTTGAAAACACACATCTTCTGAACTGTTGCTGTGCCCTATTATTAGGAGCACTGTTTTCTCAGCAGTTTTTCCAAACAGATACAGGGAAAAACCAGAACAGTATCTGCATGCACAGTATCACACTGGTGTCTAATGCCTTCCCTACGACCATACAAAAGAACTTAACTTGATACATTAAAGCCTCTGCCTTTTCTTTTGGCTGAGAGGGCAGGAATTCCTCGAATTCTCAAAGCCATATATGGATACGAAAATGACATCACCACACTGTTTCCTCTTCTTATCTTAATTTAGCTATCAATTCCCCCCTTGTGGTACGTAAAGAGTTTGCAATGTATGGGTAACACCAAAAATAATTCCTTCTCGCCATTTCAAATACAGTCAAGTAACTGCCAGGTCGGAGTGTGAGAGGGAAATTGGAAGAACCCCTCCCTCTCCCTTTAAACTGTTTTTTCTATCACATTTGCAGTAAATTTGAGCAGTGTAGTTTGGTGGTTTTGCCCTTAGTGTCTGTTGTTTATATTGTGTTTCATACTGGATTTGTAGTCCAGCTCTGAGCCCTTCTCTCTTGCTTGGGGAGTTCTGAACGGGCCTTCTAGAGCTACAAACTGCTGCACCCAAAGGACTTTTTCCTGGCTGGTGGTTTCTGCAAAAGGAATGTCCCTTCCCCCACCCCTCCACCCCCTCAAGAGCATTTATAGTATAGGAAGAAGCGGGAGGGAAATGCTTTATATAATTTTTTAGAGTGACCATGTATGTGTTCAGGTGGGCTCCACAGAGGAATTTGCCACGTTGTAAGATTCTGGGAGCAGCTGTTCCTGCGCTGCTGCTTGCTCCTCTGGAGGGAGCTTTCTCAGAGGCACTGAGTTCACTTAGGAGTGTGTTTCTACAAAACCTTCCTTTATTTTTTTCTAAGAGGTGAAAATTGAAACCAAGAGTGAATCATGGACCTAAGTGAAAATGAGACTTGTCAGCCTGCCAAAGAAGCAGGGCTGCAGCTACAGCACAAAAAACTCCAGGCATTTGGCGAAAGTGCAGCTGAGATTTCCCTTTCCATTTAGCACGGTCTGGGCTGACTGGAAGCACGTAGTTTTGGGACAGGCAGGAAGGGCAGCTGGCAGAGTTCGAGCGCTGGGACACTCCTAGCGGCACAGCAGCAGCGGGTGGGTTGAAGTCTTGCTTCGGTGCAGCCGTCTCTCAGGTTTCTTTCCGAAACAAAAGGGCGCCTTTCATGGATGTGAGCAGAAGGGTGTGTGCACACGTGCCCGTGATTCCTGCTCCTGGTTCCAAACACGCGCTGCCAGAAGCTGTTTCGCATGTGACGTGGAGCTCTGGACCGCCTGTACGTCCATACACTGAACGGGCTGATGTGGATCTTGGCCTAGAAAAGAGGTTTTAACATTTCACAAATACCCCAGACTTCTGTCGTCTCTCTCACTCTTCCTCCATATGTGCATATATACTATATAATTTATGAAAATACATGTGTGTGTATATATATATATAAAATTTTTAAAAAACATAAATTGCATGCACACAGAAGTACATAAGTGTTTGGTACATGCAGTTGTAAATGAGGAATGGACACTTCACCGAGTATATCTGACAGGGATTAAAGTTAGTTTAAAAATGGGCACAGAAAATTGCTTTAGGACACAATTTTTGACCAGGTCTCTGCAGTCTGATCTAACTTCGTAATGCCACCAGGAAGACATATTATTGTAATAATGTCCTCTGTTCTGCTAGGCAAATAAGTGACATAAACACATATAAACAGTGATGAGTCCTGATGAGGTTAGCCTCAGTACTTGCTGTGAGATTAATCCCTCCCAGGGGCCCTGGTATAGACTTTTGCCTTGTCCACTCTATGAATGGGGGAGGGGAAAGGGAAAAAACCTAATCATTTTGACTTACAACAATCATCTATGCTATGTGCAAAAATAATAGGCTTCTAAAGTTAAAAAAAAGTTGTTCACGGTGATGCAGCTAGGAGTAAAACTGAGAAGAATTATATCAGTTTTACTGTACTGTTGTATCTACTGAGACCGTGCTTTCAGTAGAAGTAAATTTGTGAATATAGAGAATGCAGGAAAATTCATTGAGAAAACCGGGAACCTTTGAACTGTTTTGGTTTTTCTTCCTCCAGTTAATCTTTTTTAACACCTTATTTTACCTACCCCTGTTTAGGCTAATAATCTTCCAAAAGCCATTGCAGCAGCTCACACATTTCTTCTGAAGCATCCAGATGATGAAATGATGCAAAGAAATATGGCCTACTATAAGAGCATACCTGATGCTGAGGAGCACATTAAAGACTTGGAGACAAAGCCGTATGAGGTATGCTTTTTACTCAGAAGAGTCTGCTTTTTTGGAACTGTTCTATTACTCGTCTTACTGGGTGAGATTCAGGGATCTTATTTGCTTACGTGTTCTCAGTTCATAATCTCCCTCTTTCTGTCATCTCAGTCATCTTTGTTCTGCCTTCCTGATGCATTCAGTAACTCTCACCTCTCCTGCACTTCATTGTTCCATAAAGGAATCACAGCAAATCACAGACAGTGGTGTACCTGAAAGCTGCTACGTGCAGATCGCTACTGGAGCTAAGCAGGTGCCAAATTCATGAGTGCTGTAATGGCACAGCTTAAAATATCTCAGACATTTGGCATTAAGATCCCATTGAAAATCTCTGTCACAACCTGTGCATGAGACTCACACCGTTACTTCTCTCCAGCAGGCTTTTCTTTTGATTGGAAATGGAATTACGTAGTCTGCTCTCTAGGAAATACCTGGTGAAATCTATTAGTCTCCTGTATTTGATGTCCTCGCATCACCTGGAGAGCAGCTCATACAGTCGTCCAGAAATGTGGAGACATCATTTACTGTATTTGAGTTTACACAACACTTCTCACGGGTCACTTGCTGCTGATTCATTCCTGCCAATTTCTCAGAATCTCTTTGTCAGGGCTGTGAGAGCATACAACGGCGACAATTGGCGGACATCCATCTCGGACATGGAACTGGCTCTTCCTGATTTCTTCAAAGCTTACGATGACTGCATAGCAGCCTGTGAAGGCTCCCGAGAGATCACAGATTTTAAGGACTTCTATCTTTCCATTGCAGGTGAGTGGTTAGGAAACATGAAGGAAAGATGTTCCCAAAGTACATTTCAGTTTATCCGTAGGATTGGTTACCCAAGTCCTGTTCCTCAGGGAACTTTGGGCCAGTAGGAGTTTATTAGATTTGCTGAAAACTGCTTGAATTCTGGTTTACTTTTCTGCTCTCTTCAGTAACATAAATGAGGTCTGTCGGGAAGTCGGAACAGAGATCTTACATTAACATGGAAGTTCTGTGTCAGAGTAACATAGATGTGTAAACAACAACAACTGCTCCATCTGGGTAGCAGTGGTCATCCAGCCAGGTCTCTTGACCATCATTTCAGTATCAGTTTGGCCACCTTTGAGGCTCAGTGGTTAGCCTGCCTTTGAAATCAGCTTTGTGGTTTGTATAGGTCTGGTGATCTATATCTCCTTTCTCATAAATATCACAAGGTTCTGTTGGCTGTTTTTAATCGTTCCTACATTAGAGTTTTCTTAGTATGTAACATCTATATTTTGTGCGTGTAGCCAAAAAAAAAAAATCCATTGCTTTGCAAAGGAAAAGGGACATCAACTTTTTTGATTGTTGTCAAAATGGCACATATACATTTCCTATGCTCTTTGGCAGTGAAAGAAACAAGTAATTTCTCCAGTGCTCTGACAGGTCAGTGTTGTTGACAATATTTGTGCAGAGAACACCTGCATATTTCCTCAATAAACTTAGAAATTCTCTTGCGTTTTTCATGCTTTTAAGTTGCCCTAAGGAAAAACATTCCAACCTTTTGTCCTAAAGCCATAAAATGTCTTGGTGAGGGGAAACTTTGGTGAAGTCCATTTTTACATGAGCAGCTTCTCATGATGTGCAGCTGGTATCCACCAGTACAGCTGACATGGAGTAGCTGTTGCAGGCTATTCCTCAAGCCTCGACTTGCTCTTGGGCAAAACAGGCAGGTGCCTAGGACAGCAAATAAGGAGTGAAGGGCAAATCACAGGTGGTAAAGCAAGAAACACAGACTTTTTTCCCCTGTGGGTCAGAGCCCTGACATCAGAACCATCCCCAAGCCCCTGTAAAGAGTAGCGTCCATGCTCAGCTGTGATTGACACTTACTGTCACCCTTCCTCTTCCTTGGAAGGGAAGGACAATTCCCAGCAGTAGTGATGGGAAGGAAAGGCAGGAATTACTGTGTGGCCATGTGCATGCATTTCAAGTATTTTGCTCTTGAGATAAGAACATTCAAATTTATTTGCACTGCCTGGGCTGAACTGTGCTTGTGTTCCAGGGAGAGATATTCTACCTCCAAGGGTCTGCAGAAAGCAGATGTAGCAGTAAGTGTTAACCAGAAGTGTTTGGGTCTTGCACTAGGTATGTATTTATCACTGAGCAGTGAGTTGTGTTAGGAAGCCAGCTGTCCTCATTGCATGGGATCACTTCACTGAGAGACTCGCATCTCTGGCTTTAAGTGCTGGCTGGAATTGAACACCACTGTGTCTGGAGATTCCACTGCTCTTGTGAAAGATGGGTCTGGTAATTTCATTTGGCCAGTTATTTTTAGTTAGCTTCAGCAGTTACTCCTAGTTAACCTCAGTGTTCTTCATGTTAGGAGTTGTCAGGGATGAAAAGTGTTCTTTTGTCTTGGTCAGAAATTTGCTGGACGAGCTTAGCTAACTTGCTTTCACCTGCCAAATGTGGCTAACAGGGCAAGTAAAGACTTTAAAATATTTCTTTTCCATGCTGTTGATGAATGTGATATATCCAGAAAATGCTTGAAACTCTTTGTAGGAAGGTTTTCCTGGAATGTATTTGCTTGAAGATGAAATCACAGGTAGTCCTATATTGCATTATAGCAAGTTTTCTAGACTGGCTGAGCTTGTGAACTTACATGTTCCTGGCTGAAAGTTGTTCTGTGGCAAGCAGCATATTCTCCTCTTTCTTCTCTCTTAGAACATCCAGACTCTGGGCCCAAAAAGCAGCTATCTGTGGTTTATTTTGCAATCACCTGCTGTATCTGTCTGTGACACAGTTGTACTCAGCAGCATGGGGACCTTGTTGGTGCAATAATGTAATGAAATTGCGAAGGCCTGCAAAATTTAAAAAACAAAAGAAAGCACCGTAAAGTTTACAGCTAGGAAATAATGCAGTACTCTGTAAATACTCTGTAAAACCCACCACCACATGCTGCCTGTAGGTGTCAGTGAAACCTAAGTGCTCAGTTCTCTGGAATTTCAGCTTGGATGCCTTAGAAGTCAGCCCTGCAGATTTTTGCGGAAGGGCCTAGTACCAACACTTGAAGCGTACTTCAGATGGAGCTGTAGATCCTCAGTACTTCCAAGCAGCAAGGTCCAGATGCACAGGACCCAGGAGAGCATTGTAAAGCCAAATTTTAATGGGTGGGTGATGGGAGGGATTTTAACAATTCACCCTGAGCTATCCATGCCCTCTGTTGCTGTTTTCTTCCTTCCAGATCATTATATCGAAGTCCTTGCATGCAAAGTGCAGTGTGAGAGCAATCTGACACCCATTATAGGAGGCTTTGTCGTTGAAAAATTTGTGGCCACCATGTACCATTACTTGCAGTTTGCATATTATAAATGTAAGTAGTGATGTATTGTGCTTAAATAACATTGATGTTGGATGATGTGGGACAGATTCCATTCCTAATCTTTTCCCTCTAATTTTATGCTTTAGAATGTAAGTCGTGGCCTCCAGAATCTGCGTTTTGAACTGTTCTGGGATAGAGAATCTGAGTTTCCTGGTGTCTTTTGCTCCCTGTTATCACTATCACTATGTAGTTAACAGACATGGGACGGAATTTCTTCCACAGACAAACCTACGGAGCATTTCATACTATTTGCTTTTTCCTAGTGGTTTCTTATAATCCTGTTAGAATGGGGCTAAATGGGTTTTGAAGAAAGAGGGGACCACCTAACAGAAATTGTGGTGTTTGGTGCTCAGTGGTGACATATTTGATAGGTAAATTATTCAGTGAAAGTTGTAGCATCGAGCCATTAATGACTTTTGCTTGTGTTGTTTGACTACACACTTTAGGCCTTGACTCTTCCCTCTTTAGCAATCCTAGTACAAAGAAGTGGGGAGGGGTTTAATTTTTTTGTTTTCGTTTTTTAAATAAATGCCCCAGTGCATATCAGCAAGCTGTGGGATGATACTGGGGTACCTGTGAGGAACATTTGGTTACGATTTTCACAGAAAACCATTAGAGGCTGATGATGAGTTGATTTTTGAATCATGGCCTTACGTGTTTCAGAGCACAAAAATAGCATATCCTTTCTGGGGAGCAATTTTTTTTTCCCTCTGTGCAGCTGGTGAGGAGGTAGAGTATGGGCTCCATTTGAGTTTTCCAGAGCTTAGATAATTGTAGGGATTTGTTCATTTACCTTACCTGGATTTTTTTGGTGTGTGTTTATTGATTAGTGAATGACATGAAGAATGCAGCTTCTTGTGCTGCTAGTTACCTCCTGTTTGACGAGAAAGATGAAGTAATGAAACAGAACATGGTCTATTACCAGTACCACAAAGACAAATGGGGACTTAAAGAGGAGGATTTTCAGCCCAGATCGGTAGGTGAATTACCTAAAATGCCTTCTAGACACACTCAAATATTTCTCTGAAGCTCAGTGGGTCAGAGGTTGGGAACATGTGGGATATCTGCTGGTTCTGGAGTTTAACACATAATGTCTTATTAAAATCATATAGAAAGTTGTACACAGAAGTGTAGTATGTCATGTGAACAGTGAATGTCATTATAGCTCTTCCCTTTCTGTTGAAATACACTACGATAGGATATAATATATGATGAGAAGTAAACTCATGCTGGTACTTCTCTGTCACTTAGGCATATTTATATCTTTATGTACCTATAAATAAAGCAGCTGGCCCCTGAAATCTCTGATGATGAAATCTCTGAGTGACATTCAGGCTTTTGTGAATCATTATTTGCCAACACATAGTTGCCCACTCGCTTGTTATTTCAGGTTCTGTGGGCATTGGAATGTGTCTGGACATGGTAACTCCAGCTAAACTGACTTTCCACTTGCTCCATTTAGAACACAGTTGGGTGGACGAGGATGGAAAAAGGCTCAGGACTGTATTGCATCTAATTATCTAAATTAAGGTGGTTGCTGCAAAGAAGACACCAGTCTATCCAACAACAATTATCATCTGGCTTTGGAGAACTATTTTAAAAATGGGTTTCCATGCTGTTCTTAAATTTCCATGTCCAAGGAAGTTTTACAGCCTGGACTGTGACATCAACTTGGATTTTCCAGCGTTTCTTGTTACCAGGATTTAAGTCATGCAGCTAAATTGTGACTGCTTAGGCATCAGTCATATGGGCTGTACAACTAGTTGGTCACTAGCAATACATGTTCCACAAAATAGATTTAGTGCCTCCTGGTCATGCCTCTTAGAGCACACACTTTATTGGCACAGTGGGAACCCGGGCCTGCCCTGCAGGGCCAACTGAGACAGAAGGCAGCAAAAAGGCATTGGGTTCTTTCAGGCAGCAGCAAGTCTGAGCTCGCAGGAGGAGGGGACTGCTCCTTTGTCACGGCTTTTGGGAACAGAACCGTGCTTTATAACCATATTGGAGACAATGTCTGGTGGTGGTGGGAGTGAGGGGTAGCAACAGTATGAAACTGCAAACCGCAGACAGATTTGGCATACGTGTGCAGAGAGGGCAGAACAAGGGCCCTACACATGCACTCTGAATGTTTCATTGATGACCTCTGTAGCTGGGGACTACAGATAATTTGATTTTTAAATACAAAATATTAAATGCACACAGCTGTATTTTCTTGTACTTTGATCTATGTAGCTATAAACAGAAGTTGCTTGCTGTCCTAATCGCTTGCCGTGAAAACCATAATGCCTCTGGTTTATTTTCAAGAAGTGGTAATGGGGTGACAGCAACTTTTGGCCCTGATACTAATCTTTAGATGTTCTTGTGAAAGAGAGAGTCCCCTGTTTTCTTCCCCCAAAGGAGTTAAATGGAATAATCAAAGTGGATTACAGTTGGTATTCACAAATATGAGAGTATGTGACTGAGCTACCCTGTGCTATCCGGGCACACAGCCAGGGAGTGAGGAGGGACAGGTGAGTGACCTTGCAGAGCTTCCCTAGCCCAGGCTCAGGCTGGGCTGGTGAGTCATTATCATGCAAAACAGCTCAGTGTGTCTCTTTCCCAGAACTGCCTGCTGCCATAGCCAGCGCAGGGAGACAGAGGCTTTCTCCTGTCCAAAGCCCACTGGAATGCAGGCACAGGCTGCTGCTCAGCCCTGGCAGTCTCATTCCTTATTCTCAGACTCGCCAGTGCTTTGAAACATGAGAAAGAGGAGAGTGCTTTGTTCTTGCAGCGAGGGAGCCTGTGCTTAGGAAGATCCACAGAAGAGTTTGGAATATGCTGTTTGCTGTTTTGCTGTTTCCTTTCTCAAGCAGTATGTACCCTGCCTGGGATCTGCCTTTCCTAGGACTGGGTCTGACTTCACTGGGATAGTTTCAGGTGGTGTGTGATGATGCTCCCCTGTCTTGCTACCCTCAAGTAACAGAAATTTTGGGGTCTTTTGGTAGGAGGCAGTTCGATACCACAACATTACCACACTCCAGCTGGAAATGTATGCATTTGCAAAGGAACATCTGATGGATGATGATGAGGTGAGTTTTCTAGAAAGGAAATCATGGTCAAAAAAGCAGCAGTTACGTTTAAAGTGAAGATGATACATAGCTGTAATTCCAGGATTTCACTAATATGGAAAAATCTTCTTGTAACCGTGACCAATTTATAATAAATTTTTGTTTGGTAAGTGGAACATAAGAACAAACCCAAAGAACATCATGTACCATTCAGAAAAACGTGGACAGAATTAACACAAAGTTAAATATATAATGCACTGAGCCCACAGAAAAAAAAAGAAAACCCAGTTTTCGAGTTGTAACACCAGGGGGCAGAGAAATGGTGTGTATATATATTTAAACCAAATGTTTTTCTGGGCTTGGTGTTTTGCGGGGGTGGGGGGGAGGGTCGATTTTTTTTTCTAAAATGTTGTTTAAATTAGATTTAAAGATCCTTGTGATTTTGTCCAGAAGTAACCACCTAAATTGTAATTTTTGTCCAAAGGAAGTCTTCTTATCTGTTATTTTTTTCTGCTCGGTGGCATTTTGGTCACCCAGTCATGCTTTTTGAATGGCTGGAATTTGTAGTCAAATAACATATAATGACTCCTATTTACACTGGAAAATATGTAAAAGGGATTTTTTATTTTGGTGCAAGAAAAGTAGTTAAATTGTTGAAAAGGCATTTCTTTTTCTTCCACAGCTGAAATTAAAGTATAATTCATGGGAGGTTTTGGA
This sequence comes from Edolisoma coerulescens, assembly GCA_013397115.1. Classification (NCBI taxonomy): domain Eukaryota; kingdom Metazoa; phylum Chordata; class Aves; order Passeriformes; family Campephagidae; genus Edolisoma; species Edolisoma coerulescens. The sequence continues at coordinate 2,336,070 of VWZW01007479.1, forward strand.
TTGCCTTTTGCTTTGTTTTTGGGACCTTTCATTTAGAGGTTTAAAAAAATCTTCAAATGATGAAATGTTGCTGGCATTGACAAAGGAAGAGCTGTACTCAGTTATTACATGGGGCAAGGGTACCTGTAATGAGCACTGCCGAGGTCTTTTCTAGTTAGAAAAGACAAAGAAGATTTATGTTAAAAAATGAAATCACCTTTGCAATTTTTATGTTATCCAACACGTCGGGAGAGAGAATATTTTATAGCAGAGAAGTAATGTCTGTGCTGCCTTCAGTATTCTTGTGATCTGAAAACAACGCTATGTAAAATTCCATTGCAAGAAGACTTTCCATTGTGATAAAACCCCCCGAAAGACAGTTTAATAAACTTGCTTTAAGGTTAAGCTTAGGTGAGGATTAGTCCGTGTGGATTTTCATCAAGGTGTGAAATACTTGAGCACTTTTTATATTCCCTTGCTGGTTTGTGCTGTGTCCATAATGTTTTCTTATGTTAGGCATCGACCTAACTTGTGCTTTTTTCCTTCTTTCCTATCTGCTGCTTCAAAACACAGGGATGAGTAATCAAGGAGGGGGTGAAGAAGTCCGTTTTGAGGACTTTCCCCATATGTTGTTAGAAGAAGGGGTTATAGAAACAATCTTCATCCTCCAGCACTGTGTGTAGAATAAACAAGCATTCATTTGCTGGCATTCATTCCTGCAGCCCCTTTCACCGGGGCAGTTACAAATGACCTCGCAATCTGCAGGAGGGAGGTGCAGTGAAAACCTCAGTTAAACTTTGGGGCTGACAAGGAAGTCACATTACACTGGATTATATGTTTGGATTAAACAACCAAAATTACTGGGCCTGCTCATGCCACAGATATCCTCACCTCCCACTCTCTTTGTATTAGGAAAGTTACCATTCTCCTTCCCAGGGGAAAAGCTGAAGGGCTTCTGTGCCCTCCCTTGCTAGCGCCCAAAAACCTGGGAGGGATGGAGGCTGTCCATGCCTCTGGCTTGGCTCTGGCTTTTGGTAGTGAACTCATAAATCCCTGGCTACCAGAACTTGTCTTTGGCTGCAGGAGACTTCCAGGGAGTGCAGACAGAGCAGGAGTAGCACAAAGGTAAAACCACTACCTTGCAGTTTCTGCTCTATGAGCAGGACCTGGTGGAATTTTTTATTTTGTTTAATATTTCTCCTGGCGCAGATAGAAAAGTTTGTTCCATAGGAATGTTGAAAACTGATGAAAACCCCAGATAAGGCATTACAGTAAAAACTTTATTAAAAGTTGTTAAGGATGGAGGCAAGCTCTCTTCTAAGTGCACTCTGCTTATTTAAACCATGTGCTTCTTGGGCCAAAGGCCATCTCTTCTGTGAGTTTCTGTGGTCCACGTTTGCTGTCTGTGAAGTTGCTTGTGGGCCAGTAAGCTAGCCCACAAGATAATCTGCAGGAAAAAAAAAATTCTTTTTTCCTTGCCGGAAGCAAAAGGATTGATGTGGCAAGAGGATCCCTTCCTATGTGAGTGTCATTATTTTCAAGTGGAGAATCTCATTTTATTCAGACTTCTCACTGCTCCCATATCCCAGATCATCCATGTGTCTTTCTAAATCCCATTAGCAAAGTGAGTGAAAACCTGTGGCTTCTTCAGGAATACATAGCAGTAATTGCAGAGGCTGGGACAGGCGGTAATGATTTTTGCACATGTTACTGCAAGAAATACTGTCCTGCTTGTGTTACTTTATTAATGTTTTTCCACAAGGAAATGAAAAACTCTTAATTCAAACATTTAACACAGTAGAGGTGACAGAGAATATTAGCGCCAACTAGCTACAAATTACTTTTAAGGAAAAGTAATTATTCTTAAATATCCTTGCAGTTTTCCACAGGGAAGTTAAAAGAACATTACAGTGTTGTCATCTTAGTTGGCCATGGAGAGGCAAGCTTCTTGATTTCTGTTCAGATGTGTAATGCATCCAGGCTATCATGGATACAGCTCCTGTATTGCACAGATTTAAGCAGCAAACTGAAATGCTGTCAAGAGCCAGACACTCAGCTAGTGTAGATGTAACTTCAGCACCACACTAATTGTATGAGACGTGTTTTTGGCCCATAAAATCAGTGTTCTTATGNCTAAATTACATAAGAACCACAAGTATTTGGCGGGGATGAGCCTACAATGTGATTTTTCTTTCAGTACTTAATCAGTAGGTGAAAAGCTGTTGGCAGCTCTGACCCACTTTTTTTGACATCTCTTTCTTTTTATTTGTATGTAGTGTGTATCATTTGTGTAGTGGCTGAAATTGAAACGCTCCATGTTTCATCACATCCATGTGGTGCAAAGAAGAATAAGTACTGAACTAATGTGACTGGTGGAAAGAGGACATACAGAATAGCATCAAAACACAAGGGTCCAGTGGAGTACTGATAGCAAATAGTAACCTGAATTTGGCCTATTTTTCTGTTTGGGAATTGCTAACAATGTATTTTGAGCTTTATTGACTCACTCCTTGCATATGTTCAAACGATTTACACAAGTGTGCTTGTACCAGCAAGTTGTAAGTGCAGACCTGCCAACCCTGCCCTGCCTGTGACCTCAGACCAGCCCAGCTCCAGTAGCACTGCTACCCTGAGAAGAGCTGGTGGCAGCTGTTTCAGAGACAGCTGCCAGCTAATGGGCGGTGTTACGGTCCCTGTTCAACATATACCTTTTTAAAGATAAAAGAGAATGAGATTTTTTTTTTCCATCATCATTTCCTAGTGGAGATTCTTCCTGTATGGCTGGGTCTTTCTGCCTTCTCCTCTTGCTTCTGCACCATTGGATGTGTGTCTTGGTCAAAGGTTTTCCTTCTTCCATTTAAGCCACTTTGCATGGGAAGCTGCCAGCATGGTTGGGCTTAAATGGCTGGATGGCCCCAAGGTGAAGGTACTGGCATTAGGGGGAGCTTCTGCTGCCCAGATTCTCTTAAGCTTCTGCATGCAGCATAAAGCAGGCAAGAGAGCATAAGCAGAGCTCAAAAACAAAGCCACTGGAAGGCTTCTGCTTTCAGTGCAGTTGGAGCAATGTTGAAGTTCCTCTGAAATTGGGTTGATTCATGTTTTACAGGCATTATAAATATGTTAAAAGGAAAGCACATTTACTGGTTTACTGTAAAATACTACTGTAATAACTGCAGTGTACTGTAATCTCCCGTAATATATGGGAAAAGAACAGTTAAAGGTTCAGAATATATCGTTAAAGTGAAATGGAAAAATATTTGAGAAAGTAGCTAATATTCATGTGAAAAACAACTAAGCTCTTTTAATATTGGAAAAAAAAAGCCCTAAAAGTATGTGCAACTCGGTCACACTGTGGACTAAGTGTCTGAAAAATAAATAAGTTAAGGGCCAAATAATTTTTCTGCACAAAGAATTGAGGGATTTTCTTATTTTTTCCCCAGCTAGAATGTGAGGAATGTCCAGCCCGGACTGTACAGCTCATGGAGGTTCCAGCAGGGCTTTGAGGTGGTTACAGTGAACTCTCAGGCTTTAACTGAAGGTTAGATCAAGAAACTTTCTCTTGGTTGAAGGCTGAATAAACCTTTCAGGCTGAGCCACTCATTGACACATGCCTTACTGTTATCCTGAAATAATGTTTTCCCCCTCCAAAACTTTGCGGGCCAGTGGGCTGTGGGGTGTGTGTGTGCAGGCTCTGTCAGGTCCATGGAGCATGTGTCCTCCACAGTCATCTCTATCAAACCTTTGTCTTCATTCTTGCAAGGTGATTATTTGTTCTTGAGCAAAATCTGCTGGTTTTCATAACCTAATCCTTGTGACTGCTCCCATTACTAGGGCAGTTACAGGACAATTACTCATTAATTATAGGGCAGCCTTGACCTCTCCTCACGGAGGCCACCCGTGCAACCCTTCCCATTATCACAACCTGATCACCTACACCCAGTTCACAAGGGAATCAAATCTGTTGCTCTCACTGTTGAACAAGTTTCCGATCATTGAGGCCTTTGAACTTGAGCAAAGTTTGAATTTTTGCTCTGAAGGACAACCGGGGGACATTTTGTGAGATACATATTTTCCTTCTAGGTCATAGATTATACAGAAACAAAGATCCAGCCAATTCTTCGTGCTCTGTGTGTTGTCTCTTAAGGCTGTTTGTTGGATGAGTTAGAATGGAAGCTGTTTCCTGTTCATTCACTGGTAATCACACATAAAAGCATGCCCAGAATTAATAATTTTTTGTAGATGTTAATTCATTCTAGAACACTATCTTTTTTTATACTCTCTGTTGCTTCCCTGAAGAACAGGCTATCCCACTGCAGTACATATGGAACACCTATACGAAAGGCCATCAGCAGATCTGATTGGAAAGTATGGGTTATTACAAGAAAGCTAATTGTTTCCCATAACTTTTCCAGTCCACACTGAGAAAGGACAGAAGAGATTGCAGGTGGAGGCGAGGTTCCATGAATGTTTAATGTTTGCATTTGCAGAAGGCAATGATTGCAAGCAGTGGCAAAGTGTCTGGGTCTGTCAGTGAGCAGTGCAACTGCTGCTTGCTGCTAGTTTTAAATGATGCTGTCGAAAGAAAAGTTGGTGCTGGACCATCGGCCTCAAGTGTGCTGTAACTGAGCCAGGTACTGGTAGCTCTTCCTCTTTGCTGTTTTATTTTAATAGCTGGCTAGTAGTCTCCAAAGTACAGATGTTTCTTTAGAAAAGTCGTGTTTTGTGAGTGTGAATGCGACATTTAGTATTGCATAAGGAAGGGCCTGGCCCAATGTGTATTGTGGTCTTGGACACTCAGTACACTGAGGTACTAAGTGAGGAGTTTTGCACTTTACTTTTTAGGTCTTTTTTTTTTTCCAGTGCTCTAGCTTCTCTTATAATAGTGCCCCAATCTCACTAGCCTGGGTTAGCTTATTCAGAATTGGCCAAGAACGCTGTTTTAAAACTATTTTTGATTATAATCCACTTACTCATATACCCTCTGTAAAACCTTCTTGAATTAATTACTGTGGCACAAACCTTGTTCTTTCAGTCTGTGCCTGTGTTCAGTTGTTAATCTACGCCAAGAATGCTCACTTGGCATATCTAACAGATAATTAGAGGTTCCAGTTGGTCAGATCAGCTTCTCTGATTCCTCCTACCACTCACACCAGTCTGGAACATTCCCCTTTTTCTGCTCGATATCACGCCTCCTGTATTTCAGGCTATACCTGCTCCATCTTTTCCCATACATCCTTGGTCTGTCAGTCCCACTTTCCACTGACCGTCCCTGGGCTGGGAGAGGGAAGAGAATGGTAGCACAGGGAGGGAGGTTGTGGGGTGCCACAGAGCTGCTGAACCTGTGCCTGGCAAACCTGGAGGACACGACTGTGGACCGAGGGCCAGGCATGGAGGAAGTGCTTCCCTGCACCTGACCAAGCAGCCCACGTATGTGTACTTTCCACTTGTTGGCTGCCTAACCATCACTTGTGTGCTGGTCTGGCAGCAAACCCTTCTCTTCCCGAGCTTGGTCAGACTTCACATCCTGATTTCCTACCTAGCAGCCAGACTGCGCTTTGGGCCATGGATTGCTCACCATGATTCACATCAGCCCTGGGCTTGAGCGCTGTATTTATGTTACCTGCGTTGGAGCTGGTGGCTGTTGTGCCCTCGAGTAGCCGACTTTGCATGGAAAATTGGATGTTCTTTCTGTAAAGGTAGGGAGGAGCCAAAGAGCACTCCAGGTAACAGGAGGGATTCTGTCTTCCTGAGGGAGTAAATCATATCAAAGACTCATTTCAGACTCCAGATCTGCAGGCATAGATCAGCACGAAGTTACTAGAAATCTGCAGACAGAAGGCTTTTTCCCTGGAATAAACACCTGTGGAACAAGTACTGGCTTCAGCCATGCTACATGCCCGGTGCGGTGTCAAGTGGGTGCTAATGGGACAAGGACAGTGATCGGCCTGGTCACAGCTGCCAGTGTGACAATGTGATCGCCTCCTCTGAGGCAGCATTATCACCTTTTCGTTGGGCTGCCAGCCACTCTGGTGACAACTTGCAAATGTTTTACATTTTGATTGTGAAGGCACAGGCAAAAATATTTTAACTGGGGTTTTGTTTGTCTTTAATCTGGAGGTTTTGTCTTTTCCGAAATAACCAACACCCAGGCAATTATTCAGTTGTATTGCAGCGTATTTTATGTAGGTATATTGTTTCAGCAACTGTTTTTATATTTTTGTCATATTTCAACCTCTCTTACTCCTCAGTACATCTAATTAGACCACAACAGCTTCTGCAATGCTTTTCTTTAGAGCTCAGTTCCAGGCACTAGAGATTTCAGATTTCAGGTTTGTTTGGGGTTTTTTTCCTAATAGTGTTGCATTTAAATATCCTTTTCCATTTCTTACATGTTTCTGGGTTTGAATACATACCAGAAATAAAACCCTTGAATTTTGTCTGTATGTTGTGTATCTTCTGAAAAATTCTATCTTACTGATGAGTGTGACAATAATATGAAATCTTTTGAATAAATTCAAAGCACAACAAATTGCCATCCTTCAGGACTTGCTGAAAGCACTTCATAGTTGCAAAAACTCAGTGGTCTTTTGAGATGAAACTGTGAAGCAGGGAATGAGAGCAGCAGTTGTTTCAGCCAGCTTTCCTCCTGCTTTTATTTTCATTTGCTTAGTTTCATTATTTCTCTCCTGAGAGAAATACTTCCTAAAAATGTGATGTTAATGCTTTTTAATCACAATATCCATAACACCATTATTATATTCAAAACAGACAAAATTTCTCTATTTCCTCTTATTATTTTCATTGACAGAGGTTTTAATGCCCTTTCCTCACCAGAACAGAAAACTTTAAAATTTTGAGTCTTAAAATGTGTTTGGAAGAGGCTGTCTTTCCATGGTATAGGACATAGAACTACATTAGGAGTACTTTAAAGAAAGCTGGATTGTTGCGTTGTGTTGGTGCCCGGTGTTAGCGGAGCAGAGCTTGTAAATGTAATATTTTCTGGTCTGAATCTAAACCCAATGTATTTGTTTGTATGGAAACAAATGGAAACAGTATGGAAAACGTTCTGATATCTCTGGTTCTTCACATTTTTGCTGCATTGAAGCATGGCATGTGACGATCTGTGGTTGAAAAAGGAGGAGGTGTCTGTTGAAGCGTATGACGGGACGTAAACGGTTAGAGCAGACATAGAAAGTCAAAGTTATGGTTCTACAAAACACTTTGGCTTTGAATTTTGAAGCTTTCTAAAATTTTTTAGTGTTTTATGGTATTCTAACAACTTCCTAATTTAACAGGTGCTTTAAACATTTTTTCCTCTGAGGATTTCATTGTCTATTTAAGTACCTGTAAAAGTACAAGAGGATTTACTGTGATGTATATAACATTTTCTTCTTCTAAGGTCTGTGTCACTGCAAGTGCTTGTGCTACCCCTGTATGGGCCATTTACCTGCATTTTATAGGCTTGTTGTACTAGCGTCTGCATGGAGGGGGTTAAAAATATTTGGACACCTGTTAGTACAGTTTATTTTTTGATTAAAATAGCAGAAATTTCCCACTGATTTTGCAGTACAGGGTTAATTTCTTTCTGTTAATTTTAATCATTTCCAGGGTGAAGTTGTGGAATTTCTTGATGAGCTGTTAGAAGTGGAGGAAAAGAAGGAATCCTGATGAATGAAACCACCACAAAGTATTTTACAGAAGCAAAGACTCACCATTGCTCCTTACTATTGTTTTTGATCACCTGTAGTTCCAGTTAGATATACCTCAAAGGTGCTTCTTTAAGCTGCACCTTTTGTTCCAAGATCCACTCCTGAAAGGTCACTTCCATGCTGCTCTGACTCGTCTGTGAGTATGGCTTTTCACAGTGCAGAACTGCTGCATGTGAGTTTCCCCCTTGAGCTTTCTTTCCCTTACACAAACACAACGAAACAGACTGTTTCTGTTTCCTGGGATAACACTAAGGTTCCTCATTTCAGTGCTGTTCTACTAAGTTGTAGCAGTACGGCTAAATTCTCAAGAACTTTTGTCAGATTATAAATTGTGGAAGACATGACAGTTCCTCTTTCTGAGCTATGAATTGTATTATTTATATATGTCTTTTTATGTGATGGTGAATAAAGTGATAACGAAGCCCAGTGCATCTGAAAGATGTTAAGGTACATTTAAATAGCTGAACTAAGGTGCTTAACAAAGCACAACTAATGATCTTGTAAACATTGCTTGAAGAATTCTGGAAGCAGTGTTCATCTTTCTTGAAAACTAAATTAAATTCCACTGTGTGAAACTGAGAATAAAAAAATTTTTTCTTCCTACCAGTTCTTACTCTCTGTTGAAACAACCTGTGGTCCCTGTTGAGGTGGGGCAAGTCTTGTATGAAATACTGATGATTGATGGATTTAGTATTCTCTTCTGTAAAAAACAATTTGTGTGTTTTTTTCAGACTGGTGGGACTATCTGCATAGGTTTCACCCAAAGTTAAGTACAGGTAGGAACTGAGGTGATTTTCAATGGAATAATGAAAAATATTTACCTGTGAATTCATGTCATTTTTATTAACTGTACGGCAGAGTCCAACACAGAAGTATTGGTACAGACCAAAAAAAGTGTGATAGAGAAGAGTAATGAATTAGTGCCTAAGTCTACTGAAGAGGAAAAATCCTCTTGAACTCAGAGAAGGATACAGGATTTCATCCTGTGCTTTCCTCTTTTGTTTTCAAGGATCAAGTCCTGCAAGTGGTTTCATCTTGCTTGCATCAAGGGGAGATGAGCATTCAGTGCATATGAGCATTCAGATGAGCGTTCACCTCCTATGACTGAACTGTAATTCAGCTGGATGGAAGTGAATTACAAACCCATAATCTGCTTTGAGTTTTTAAAAAGGCAAAACATGATCTTCACTGACTTGCCAGGTTGTTGCGGCTATAGTTTATATAAGCTGTAGTAGTCTACACTATTGAGTGTCTATAGGGAATAAGAAGGAGAATCCATAGGATGAGGTTTCAGTGTCCTTCAGCATATGACAGCAGTGAATTTGAGTGTGAAAGATGTTTGGAAGATCAGATTGGCTTTTTTAACTGCTTTAATATAAATCATAACTAATCCACTGAAGTTGATGGGCAGACTATTTTAATCTCAAAATGAAAATCTATCAAGATCCTTTTAACTTTAGGAGATTTGCCCAGCTCAACTTGTGGTAAAGAGACCGGAATCTGGCTTGCTGTGTGCCTTGAACTGGCAGAGGGTGTATCACATTTCCTCACAGTTTTGTTCTACACAGTATTAGCACGCTGCTCATTTTAGTTTTACGTAAGAATTGAAATTTACTTTTAAACATTGCTTACAAGCAGTTGATTGTAAACCACTTCACCCCATGAAATACATGTAATATCCTGCTAGGGTAGCTTCTCCAATTTATCCTTAGTTTTCTCTTGTTGGAGGTATGTGTATGCTCAAAGGAGAGGTTACTGCTCTGGAGTCCTCTCTTGTCTTTCCACTTTCCAGCCTGCATGGACAACTCCCGATTTTGTCCTCAGGAGCTCAACCAGTGATGAGGGGAGACCTCATTGCAGTCTACAACTTCCTCGTGAGGGGAAGAGGAGGGGCAGGCACTGATATCTGTGTGGTGACCAGTGACAGGACCCAAGGGAATGGCCTGAACTTGTGTCAGGGGAGGTTTAGGTTGGATATTAGAAAAAGGTTCTTCGCCCAGAGGGTGGTAGCTGGGCACTGGAACAGGCTTCCCAGGGAAGTGGTCACAGCACCAAGCCTGACAGAGTTCAAGAAGTGTTTGGACAATGCTCTCAGGCATGTGGTGTGACTCTTGGGGTGTCCTGTGCAGGGCCAGGAGCTGGACTCCATGATCCTTGTGGGTCCCTTCCAACTCAGCATATTCTGTGGTTCTGTGATTACATGATTCTGTGATACATCTTTGATACTGTAGCATTCAAATCCAGAAATCCCACCATTAAAGAATGTGGAGCTTGTTGGAGATGGCTGTATCCATCTACATTGCTTTTGTTTTACAGAATTTTTAGTTCACTTTTTTGCTATCGCCACTTACCAAACTGACTTCAGAGCTCTGCCAAGCTCTGGCTGTTGCCTGGCTGCTTGTTTCTGTGGTGCCCTGTGGTGCCCCAGCTCTTGTGTGCTGCCTATAGGTACTGCAGTGCAAAGCCTCAAAGGCTCCAAGTGCAATGGTTGTAATTCAGGTTCTGGAGCCCAAGGTGTTCCATGACTACATCCCGTGTGGAAATAACATGTGCATAAAGCTTCCAGTCAAGTGTTGCCTGTTGGTGGAGGAAGCAGCATAGACTGCAGTAGGTACGAGATGACAGAAAATAAATTCCAGGACCTCTTTGTTTTGCCACCCAGAATTATTTCTCTCCAGTTAAAGAACTCCATTTCCCTTTCTGGCACTAATTGTCTGAAATTCCTATTATCTTTTTTAAAAAGTGAAGTATGTGGTAGAATACTGCCATATTTTTACTCCACCACTAAAAACTGAGCACCAGAGTTACCTGTTTTGTGATTCGTTTGACTTCAACAGATTACACTGGGCTCCTATGAACCCTGATTTTTCCTCTTCATGGAGGAGTTTTTCAGTGATTGTTGCAAGTCTCTCAGGTATTATCAATTTTCTGACAAGCTTGTGATTTGGTCTTCAAGGCTTCCTTAGCTGATCCCTTCTCATGTTCACTCATTTCCTCAGCTCTTGATCTTGCAGCTAAAATCCCCTGCCATTTTGCCTTCTCAGGTGGGGATTTCATGATTTACTAAGATGTCCACTAGCCAATGATTTATTTTTCTTAAGCCTGCTTAAAGTAAGTCTGATGTCCTTTACCATTCCATTTAACTTGAGGAGGCAACGGATACTCTTGTGGCCTCGTGAAATGGCACCAGGATCTCTTTTTCATTTTGTTCAAGTGTCTGTGGATTTTTTTCTGGCTTTCTTAATTTCCACCACACATAGTCCCAAGCCAGTTCCATCTTAATAAGTACAAGTAGTTCTAAAACCCTTGTTCTTTTCTAATGAGAAATAGCTCCTCTTCCAGTTCTTCAGTATTTATTGTGGCTTTTTTCAGCATTCTCAGGTTCTTTTAACTGATTTTTCTTTTCCTGCTGCTATTGTTAAATGCCAGCATTTACACGTGACTGTAATAACTTAGTCTCTTCTTCCACTTCTCTGATCTTGCCAGCTCTTCTTGTGAGGCTGTGCGAATATTCCTGCCTCCCTTCTGCCATCCCAAATTCCTGCAATTGTGAGTTGTCTGCCTCAGATGTTAGCAGTTCCTGCCTAACCCGATGGGATATTCAGATTTGTCTCAATTTCTTCTTGTGGCCAGGTTTACAGTGTGATGCTGATGCTCATGGAAACACCATCTTGTTGAGCACACCGTGTTCGTGTGACAGGCTTGAATGCAGCATCAGTACTGTGTCTCTGTCCACCTTGGTGGTAGTATTGCCGGTTGTAGAGCGGTACAGTTACACTTTTTAATAATTACTCACATTTCTAATAACAAAGCTGGCTATTCTGGTAGCTGCTGTTGGCCTCTGATGCTCTGTCACTGCTTACAAGTAAATCTGCAATAGTTCCATCTGCATGTCATTCTGTTACCATTTAGAGGTGAATGGTGTGTGAAGTCCATCTTCTGGCAGATTTGTAGCACAGGGGGCTGCAAATCATATTAGTCCTGGGCTTGTTTTCCTGTTGAACGGGGTCCTGCATGATGGGGAACTGCTTGGAAGTTGAAGATTATACCGAGTCAGAAACAATGTCACACTGAGTTGGATATTTGTTTAGGTGAAAAACACGACTGCTGGCTGTCAGGATAGTCTTTCTTATGCAAGAACTCAAGCTTGGACAAGGGAGGAGATGCACAGGTTGAAAATGAGTGCATTTCACAGACTCTGCTAAGAGTGTAATCCTTTTCAAATTAATGCCCACTCTTACTGATGGCAATTCTTTTTATTACTGTCTCCTTGCTAATTCAGCCTCATAAATAGCAACATTCATTAAAAAAAGGAGGAAGGGTGGTAGCGATTTTTCTCCTCAAAGCTTAATTTTGCTCCCATAAAAGAACATTTCAGGCTCCATACTTCTGTGCCTTGGCAATTCCAATTGCCAATAAAATCAACTATGAAAAACAAATACTTTTAGAATGATCAATTCTGGCAAATTAAATGGGAATACAAATGTCCTGCTGGGCCCTTTCATTTGCCATAGCAATTCTGCAAGCAGACCTTCATTACTTCTGTTGACAAGGCATGAGCCAAAAGAAAATTCAAATTGCTCCATTTTCCAGAAGTTTACTGCTTCGGAATGCTAGAATATAAACCCAAAAGTTAGTCAGTTGCTGTTCTTAATTCATCCAAAGAGCCCATCCAACCAAGGAGGTGTCATTTCTCCATACTTTCCAGGCAAACTATCCCCCTGAAAATCTGATAGCATGTCCTGCTTTACAAAGTTTTTTCTCAGTAAACTGCTGCCATCAATACCCACCATATATCTTCACATCCTTTACAGTGAATTATTGGTCTGTATTGATAATGGAGGCACACTGAGAAAATCTTTCCATTTCAAGAAAGTCTTCATGAAAAATGGCTTAAATAGCATGCAAATTTTACAACTCTGAAAACGGAGTTGTGATTAGACAAAGATTTGTTGGATTATAAATGTGCAAGTGTTTATTATGGCTGGTACTGAGAATAAACAGTTGCCTGCATATGCCAGCTACTATGGAAATATGTTTTTAAGTTCTAATGTGCGCTGTAAACCAAAGCTACTTCAGTTAAAAAAATTCAGTACTTAAACTGTGGGGAGAAGTAGTCAGTGCCAGAGAAAACATTCCCATTTAATAATGTTTGAACATAGAGCTGTGATGCAGTTTGTAGCAAGGCAGTGAGAAAAACCCACAACTAATCCTTCATTGCAGCTGTCTGAGCTTTTGGTCGTCTGCCATACTTTAAACAGCGACTTCTTTTTCCTGGTGACTCAAGACTTGAATGACCTAGTGTGGAGAGTTTAAGCTCTATACAAAAAAGGAGTTAAGTAAGAAATAGCCAAAGTAAGTTGGGTTGCACGCCCCAGCAAATCAGGGGTTTGTGTCTTAAGTCCTCTTCAGTGCCTAGGAAAAAATATTGAAATAAATAGATACCTTTTTATTTATTTATTTTTGGCAAGGAAATATTCAGTGGTTTAGGTATGCATCTCTCCTCCTTCCCCTCTTCTCTCTCCAAAAGTACTGATGTTATGTGGAAACGAAATTCTGTAGAGGGTTCAGACTTTGAAGTTTATAAATGTTAATCTTTCCTATAGAAAAGCTTTCTAAGTTTTCTTTGGTTATTTTTAACTTTTTCTTCCCATTGATATATCTCATGGGTAGGTCTTTTCAGTGTCATGAAGTTACAAATGTGCTTTTTTTTCCCGATTAATTCTTTTGCAAAGCACTGGAACTTGATACTTTCAAGTGGAAATATGGGAGTCAGAGGAGTACTTTTATATGACTGTTAACTTCAAAGGAAAATAAAAAAGGGGCTTTTTGCCACTGCCCCATTCTCACTATCACTTATCTGAAAAGAGATTAAACATTTTACTGTCCTGAGCTGGTGGAAATCCTGTAGTTTGACAAGTCTTACAATGGTGTAGTAATTTCTTATTAAGGGTAATTTCTAAATGGTCATTGATATGACATATTCTGATCTTCCACAGCTATGTATTATGTCGTATCTTTGCATCACAAATTATTGGGTATAAAAAAAAGGTACAAAGTTGAAGAAAAAAATCAATCTATGGTGGGTCCAATGCCCATGGCAACAAATCTCCAGCATAATATCTTTTGAGGTACAGTAAGCAATAAGGCAGTACAACACAATAACCATATATTGCTAGGAGAAGCACAGAAATTGAGGGGATTTCAGCCTGAGAGCTTAACAAACACCTAAAATGCACGAACCCAGTGTTTCTATATGAAGGGGAGCAAACACCTTTTGGTTGCATGGGTTTGAATCCCCAAACACTGCCAGTAGCTTTGATGTTGCATCCCACAATGTCACTTCTCAGCCTGTTGAAGCAAATTCGTACAGTCTCTGTCCAGACACCGTAGCACAAGATCTGTATGAAATGAGGGCCAAGTTAAGAGGTTAATAGAGGAGAGGGAGATCATATCTCAGCCTGCCCAGTGGGCAGATTCTGACCAGCCTGTTGTAATATGTGGTTTTAGAGAGAGAGAATGATACATTACTTTTATCACAGAGTAACAGATCAATGGCTGAATGTCACCATCACAAAAGCACTTCCTATATTTCCCCCTTTTTTTTCCTCTCCTAATTTCAACATGCAGATACCAGTTTCAGCTTTGATTCCTAAGTAATTCATCTCCTACTGTATTTTGATATTATCATCTTCAGATTTTGTATTCATCGTGTAATATATATATTGTTTGCCATTCCCATTATCTGTGATTAGCCAAGTTTCACACACAGAAGGAAGCCTAAGTCAAATGTATCATTAAAGAGCTGTTTGTCCCCATCTGTTTGTTGGTTTTCCCAAACTCCTTGAATCATTCTGGTAAAATGAATACTGTGAGTACAAACAGATGATGCTCCAAAGGAGGGTAGATGTTCTAAAGCAGAACTGGTCTGGCAGTCTAAGCTAAACACTTTTTAGCGAATATTTTTAATATCAAAGTGTCTTCTACAAGAAATATGAAAGTAACAGACCTATCTTTTCTCCATAAACTTGTAGGCAAACTGGATGATTTGCACAAGAACACACGCACGCACTTCCTTTCCTGGTGTTTTTGTAACTGGAGTTTTATTTAAATACCTCCAAAGGATTATGTTAATGTACACTTTCTTCTGGTTCATGAATAACAAGTGTTTCTAAGTCTCAAATATGATCCTTGTACAATTTGCGTTTGTAATTATATTTTGAGTCTCATTTTTACATGTTCAGTTCCTGAGCCAAATAGTATTGACTTTTCATTTTGAATAATGCTACACAGAACTGTAACACCTACTTGTACCTTTCAGTTAAGCAATATTTTTAATGGATGTTCCCATGTTTATTTTTCAGCGTATTTCCATGGGATTACGGATCATATATTTTAGTTGTGTTAACAGTCTCCATAAAGTTGCTTAGTGTGAAATCCATTGTTGTTTTTTTCTTTTTTAACTGCATTAAAAAAATAGTTTACAACAGAAATTCTAGGTTATTTCATAGTGTAGAATGCATTAAAAGCATAAAGTCATGCGTATGTCAGAGACATATTTACAAATCTGTACAGTTTCTGTCCTTTTTTATTTACTGCAGCTCTTGCCAGGCAACAAGATTCAACTCTTACCACTCTGAGCTCGAACTCTCCAAGATAACACATAGCCATTGTTTAAAAATGCTTTGTTTTGCTTACCAGCCCTGAGAGTGATGGCTGCATATAAGATGGGCCCAATTCTGCACTCCATTTCATAAAGCCTACCTTCCATGGAGTTAGAGATGATTACCACTGCAACTCAAGCCAGAACATGGAATGAGCTCCACCCAGGCACATTTTCGTACTCTTTGCCTGAGGCTGAATGGCAGATGAATTTATTTCTGACCTGCAGATTATTCACAGTTGCCAGACTTCCTCTTGTTCATTCAGAAATTTAAGGAAGACCTCATACTAAACTCACACGAGCTCTGCTAAGGGATTCTAGAAAACATGTTCCTCTCTCTTCCTGTTCATTTTCAGAACTGTTGGAAATGGAACGTGCTGCTGGAAAAGCCTCTGAGCTTTTATACCAACACCCAGTCTAGAAGCTGAGTGAATTTTATCAACTAGACGCAATTTCTTTCTTTCCCAGGTCTGCTTTAACTTTAAAACCACAATAAGCAGCATGCAAAAGGGCTGCCCATCTCCCATAGCCAATGTCCACCCCTGCAGCCAATGCAAGAGCAGAATGGTGAAAAATCAGTCCTTCCACAGAGTTCACATGGCAAAAGTATTACACATGGCTTCACTTGCCAGAGGTACTACTGGCTATGAATTAAAATTCAGTATCTTGGTCAGTCAACATCGTGTTCAGAAAGCAGCCGACCTTGTACGGGGTTCCCTTGGAAAGTGCTTCATCAGTGTTTGGCTCTGTAATAAGAGGCTATTCATCATAACACCCAGGTTCAAAGGTGCTCTGACTCCTCTCCTGCTGATACTCAAGGAAGAATGGCACTTGCAGTATTCTCTGAATTCCAGGGAAACATCATCATTTCTACAGGAAGATTAGTTATAAGAATGGCATTTCTTCACTAAGGCTAAAAGAGCACCTTCCAGAAAAGTAGCTTAACGATCCATTTGTGGCTTGTTAAATTCACAACGTTGAAGAAAATTACCTTAGTAATCATTACAATACTATCCATTAAAGTCTGGTAGCAAACAGTTTTTCTTTTTAAGACACATCAGGTAATAATTTGTTATGGTGGTTTATCCTGACCAGCTTGGGCACGCTCTAAAAAAGGAACAAACACCGAATGTGTGGTTGCTCCAAAAACATTCTTCTTCTATTTTTCCCTCCTTCTTTTCCTCTTCCACTGAGAACAGACCAAAGAGGCCTGACCAGCCCTACCACTACATTATAACCAGGTAACACAGAAATTAATCAATTAATTTATTATTAATAGGAGCAAAATGTAAAAGCGGAACAAATTGAAAATGTACTACTGAGCACGCTGTGTCCTGCTGGTGTGTCCAAAAGACCCTTGTGATAAAAATGTACAGATTCTTTAGCTCTGAAAAGTTGAATATCCTAACCTGCAGTTTCAAAAGGATGAAACATTTCTGTCTTCTATGTTCTTTTAGCATTCTTTTCTTCTTCTGCTTTCTGCACTGCTGGATTTTAGCATCCATGAGTCATGTGATCCCTCTAGCATTATTATGTTTTTTCTTCTGATCTCTGCCAAAAGGCCCCTGGTTAGACTTTCTGCATTTCGATGTGCTGGTGGTGGTAGTGGTGGTAACAGTGATGTCTGGGCTGACACCTTCCATTTAGTTTATAGACAGAATTTTTCTGCTGCCGTTTTTTGAAAAACCACACAGCCAGTACAGCTGCAACCAGTAACAAGCAGAGAAGAATCACTATTACTGCTATGATAGCCCCTTTACTGGACTTGGGACAATCCTCTCCCTCACATGGCTCAGAAGTGGGGATGGGCTTTTCTCCAAGGCCCTGGGTGAGATTTTCTTGCTCAGCTAATTCCTGGGACGCTGTGTCAGTAATGATGTCTGGAGCTGGTGCAGTGGTTGCTGCTTGTTCTGGGTAGGTGGTTGTTTCTCTTGGTTCTAGGTATGGAGGGTGATCGGAGGGGCTGACCGTCACAGAGGTTTCTGACATGGATGTTTTTAAGCTGGTTATGTCAAACAGCATTGTTGTACTGGGCTCCTGAGTCACAGCTTCCAGAGATGTAGCCGGATGTTCCCATGCGGCATCATCATAACCCCTGCTCACACTGAAGCTCTCCAGACCACTCACTGATGTAAGTGGTACTGGTGTCCCTTTAGCCCCTTCATCATCTGTCCCTGTTGTTGCTCCCACAATCTGTGTTAGCCCTTCCTCTGGAGCTGGGCTGCCATTTCCTGATTTTCTTACTTCCACGTGATTCGGTTGGTCAGTTGTGAGAACTATGTCATCTTCTGTTCCCATCGAACCATCAACTTTATCCCCCTCCTCTTCATCATCCTCTACCACCTCTTGTGTTACTGGATATCCATCTAACCACGACTCGTCAGTGATGGCAACTGCATCCATCGCTGTCTTTGTATCATTAATTGTGAGAATAGGTCCAATGGGGAAATCCTCACTGTCATAGAACATTTTGGCACCAGGTTCATCATAGGCTGTCTTCACCCCAATGTGGTTATCACCTTCAGAGAACTGTGCTTTAGTGGAATCATCTGTCTCTTTCTCTGATTCAGGCTCACTGAAAGTTTCTGATGGAAACCAAAACAAGTTTTTTTGGCTTAGGAGTGACACAGGGGACTCAGTTGGTGCCCTGCTTCCTTTTTCAGAAATGTGCTGAGTAACCCCTTTGGTACTTCCAGTTCTTCCTTCCTCTGAACTTTTACTGAAGGAAAGCTGTATTTGCTCCTGCTCGGTTTCCTCTTTGCCATTGCCGTGGTCATTCTCGACAATAGGTATTGATCTGTCATCGGGAAAGTTGTCTTCATAGTCAATATGGGCCTCGGTTTCATCTAGAAACATTAAAAAAAACCCTCATAAGCTAACATTTAATTCTCTGGAAAAACACTGAGCTCATTTATTATAAGAAGCCAAGAAGAAAAGTGCAATGAGAAGTGACTTCTAGGCAGTATTTTTCATTCTGTGTTATTGTTTATTGAAAAGGGCATGGTCCTTGAGCTGTTACTCAATTTCAATTAAAAAAACCCCAACCCAATAGGTGTCAATGCTAACTGCTAATGTCTTACCTTTCCAGATTTAAAAACGCATATAAATAACTCACTGTCTGCAGTTAGAGGACTTCCTTCAATTTCTTATTGTTTTCTCAGAGCTTTTCTCTCCCTAGTATCACTCTTTGCCAGACTTGAGAAAAAACTTTCATCTCATTCAGGCAAGAAATGCGTGTGGAGAGAAAGGTATAGCAAAAATTAATCAATTACTAATTGGTAATTTAAAAACCCCAAATCAAACAAAACTAAAAGTTTTACAGCAACCTCACCCCTTTTAAGCCAGGTGATTTTCAAGAATTACATTCAGTACCTTATGCTCAAGATATCAGGGTACGTTCTTATCATTATATTGCTTTTCTTCAATCACCTTGGTGTTACAGTGATACAACACCTGGGGCAAGAACAGGATTTCTTATTCCATAAGAGCTCTTCGGAGCTGACTGAGGCAGACTCCACCGCCAAGGCTGACACTGATTTCTGCTTGTTTGCATCTCAAGAAAGCAAGATGCACTCTGCAAGGCTGGAAAACGCTGTCTCAAACTCGTAAAGCCTAACACCTAGTTAACATGATAATACTGTCTGTCGGTAATCAACTCTCAGGCTTCCAATTTTAAGGAATTGAATGTTGCCACAGAGAAAAGAGAAAAAAACAACACAAAACCAAAGAATTGGCTAAAAAGCTGAGTGCAACAGGGGGGCAGATTCATTGCAAAGTTCGAGTTTGATTTAGAAATACTCAACAGACCTACCACTCAACAGACCTACACAGCAAAATAGACTTGACTCAAAGAATGAAGCTAAATGTTTGAATTTGAATGGAATAGTATATTGTAATTTATATTTTTTCCACTATTCTAAAGCCTTAGCTCAATGAAAAATTTTCCATACTAGACAGGGTGGTTGATTTTCAGCTCACACAAGTTTTACTCCGTAGAAAGTTGATGTAATTTCTGAGATTTATGCTGGCATTAAAAGTCATAAAAAATAGTGCCTTGGGATATGGAAAACAAAACAAACTGAATCATGGTGAGAATTTTTCGTTTTAAGAGGGTGTTTAGTCTTTTGTGAAGGTAGTGGAGCAATAGACCTGGCATGACATGGGAAACAAGAAATTAATAGGACAACTTGTATTACAGATCAATGCACTCATAAAGCCTTATCTTCTTTTGCCTTTTTACACTCAACCAATTTTGAATTACATTTTCATCTGGGGCCCACCTCAATTTCCGCCTGAGTCACATTCTCCTTGGAGACTGCTTCCCAGACTTCTGTCAGAGCCATATTTGGTCTGCTCTTAAGAAAGATTAGAAATATTGTCAAACCAGTCTGACCAAAACCACTTAGCGGTGATACAGCTCACACCAGCTCACTTTTTGCCAGAACAGCTTAAGCCAGGTGCCAAAACAGAATGAGCATTAGCAAGAGGTATTTTCCTTGGAATAGCATCTGGATCTACCAGAAACCAAAGCAGTTATGCTAAGGAAACCCAAATGTGTGACATAGCCTGCAGAGAGTCAATACCTCTGTGAAAGCTATCATGCTGGAGAGCTGGATGTTCTTAGCAGGTCCTCTCATCTCACAGGAAGTGCCAAAAACAGACCTTCTCTCCCTCCTGGTCCCAGTGTCCTCATCTGTTCGTGTAATCCTCTAGACCTTCCCCATCCTCTCCAAAGCATGAAAAAACTTCTGTCTGGTGCAAGGATGATTTAACAGTCAGGGGAATACAACTCTTAGAGTGGAAAGCTTCCTGGTAGGACTCTCACTTTTCTCATTAATCCTAAAGTCTTTTCCAACAGTATTTCAGACTTTTGCAAATGAATGAACTATAACTCTGAATACCAAGGCACTTTAGCAACATATTCATGAAGTTCTGCACGGCACCATCCATCACAATGTAGCACTTCTACTAACCATCAAACACTAGTCTCACTTTGCCCCTTCTCTTGCTTTCACTTATAATTTTTCTACCTGGCTGGCACTCTCTTTGCATGGAAATGGTGCCTCAAACTATTTTATCCTCTTATCATCCAGACTCCTGCTAGAAGCTGGTATCTGGCACGCCTGCTTCACCAAAATCCAGTGTGTCTGAGGACAGCCTATAGGTGTCTGTTGCATGGATATGAACTGGAACACCATAATGTGAGAAGTCACCATTTACCAACTGTTATGGTCATTATTTTCTTTTTTGAGTTGAATCATCACACCACTCTGTCTTCACCTCTGTGTTTCTTGTAACCTCTGTTTTTGCCACTCCTTTTCACACCACGGTAATCCAGCTGAGGTTCAAACAGTAATTTTTATATTATGGTGTTCTAGAGCAGGCACACACATCCATGAACAAAAATTACATCCGTGTGCTTGTGTTGTTTCCTCCAGACCTATTTTTTAGTTAGCAGTATGAACGGGCAGCTAGTGTTCACCTCATTGCCCAGTACCTTATGTGTGAGTGGATCATTGGTGAATGCTTAACAACTGTAGTAACACGCTTTTTGTAGATTTTGAAGCTCTTTCCCTTTAGTGTTTCTCCTGGCATGCAGTTTCAGCCCTCTAGGAGAAGGTCCTATGGAGGCACATCAGGAAAAAGCATGTACTTCTAAGAAAATGCAAGTCCTTACTATCAGAACATACTAAAGGTCTGTTGAACCATCAATCGAGTCTCCATCAATCCTTGCTGTCTTTGGGCCTGATCCTGCCTGTAGAGAAATGAATTGGTGTTTTCTTAATGCAGAGCTGAGGGAAGAAAAAGCCCATTGTAGTCTAAAGAGATCCTGAGATTGGAGCTCGTTATGTGCTGCTCGTCACCACATAAAGGAGTCTTGTTCCTTCTCACAATCAGATTGTGGCCCAAGTTGTAAAGCTGCTCCAACATATTTTCATATTCAGTCTCCCGTATTTGTAGAGTTTATAGCAAAGACTATCAACATAACTAATGTTAGCTTATGGGATGCCAGAATGAAAGCAACTATTGAGCTCTCTAACCATCAAAGGAAATACAGACCCCCTTACTCTGAAGCTTTGATTTATGTGATCCTGGATTGACTTACACAGTAATAACACTCTATTCTTTCTTCTGGGCCTCAGACCTTCAAATGGGACCTGGACTCAGTATTTAGTGACTCTGTGTTACCATGACAATCTTTTAAGTCCACCGTGAGCTTGATTTTCCAGGAATAGATTGCACAACTTCTGCACTTCTTTTTGCTCACCTCCTCAGCACTTTCCTGAACTCTCCAGTTCCCTGAATTTTAGTGTTGGTACTGAAGAGCAACAACCAAACTAGATTCAGCTCCACCTCTTATCCAAAAAGCTGTAACCATTATTTATACACATTTTTAAAACTGCTAGCAAAAAAACCCCCAACTTGATTTAAAAGTGATTGCATCTTCCTTTCTATCCAGACAGGTCTGCTTTTAAGAAGAGCCAGCACTGAAATTCATTTATCCAAGACCAAAATCTTTCTACATTTGTTCATTGTTACATCTTGACCATACCCTCCTGCAGACTCAGGGATCAGTGAGTTTTAATTCACTGTCTGAGGGATTACTGAGTCTGAAATGAACACTTTACAGGAAGAGATGCTGAAATAACATACTACCAAAGATGTGAAGGTCAATTAAAAGGTAAAAATCCTTTAAATTCATAATTAGTCCGTTCTGGGGAGTGTCCAGTCCTATAGAGCTTTCATGTTCTTCGGTTTTTGATCCTAATGTGAAAACAGTGACCAAACATAGAGACAGGCAGAAACAAAGAGTCTGGTTTTCCACACTCTAGGATCAGTTTAATTTTTCATCTAGATAGCATATTGGCATCCAAGCTCTATTTTGAGTGTTGCTATTTTGGACAACCATAAAGTGCACTGCATATTTTTTGGGTGTATTTTTGGAGTACAGGAAATTGAAACTTGATTCTATACAGACCATCGTTATAAACATTTGTACTGTATAAAAACATCTTTATTCTAAGAATCTCAAAGTAGCTACAGCAAACATTAACAAGACAGCATCTGTCTTTAAGGGTGGGAAGGAAAAGAGCATGTAGACTGATTGGCCTAAGATCAGTCAGATTTGTGAACTACAGTATCTCAAAGAATTATCCATTTGGTTTGGATCAGGCACACAAAGTTTTCTCTAATCAACCACAACATGCTAGACAGAAATTGTGTTGCCCTTTGTCTTTTGCAATAGCTACAAGAAAGAGGATAATTTTTATTCCAGCAGAAAGCCTGCTAATATAAATAAATAACCCATCAACATTTTTTTAACTTATTCCATTTGGCAGAATCAGTTCATGCTAGATCGATACTTTACATTAATCTAATACAACCCCTCAGTGACAGGCCTGAAAAGGGAACCAAAGTTTGTCATAACAATTGTTTTGACAGGCCACGGACATATTTGTAGCTGATTATATTTGTCTGTCACAACTCTTCCTTTGCACTCTCCGAATGAAAAAAAAAAGCAGTCTCAAATAAGATCAAAAGCCAGAGACATTTTGTTTGATTCCCCTCATTAAAAATGAAAAACCAAAAAGAAATTGTGCTAACTAGTCATGTTTGCGGGCCACATGAATGTGAATCAATATAATTCTTGAAAACTCAGAAAGCAATGTTTGAAGAAATGAGAATTGTTCAGCCAGGCAAAAAGACTAGTAGCTGCAGAAGAAGTGGTCAAAATCAGCCAAATCCTCCTTACACTGACATCAGAAGGATGGTCCTCAGCGTGGAAAAGTTAGACTACCTTGGAACACACTAAATGAGTATCCAAGTGTTGTCACTGGAGAGATTCCTTAGATGTGTAGAAGATACAGACTCTCCTGCCACAAGCACATAGCTGGAAAAACCCAAAACAATCCAGGGAGAAGGGTAGATATATGACATTCTTCTGAGCCAGTTTTAGGGCAGAGATGGAGTACGATTTCCCAGCCATCTCATCTGCCTTCTCTTTGAGGAAGCAAACCCTAGAGTGTAGCCTAATGCGGTCCAGCCCTGACCTCCGCCACTGAAGTGTTGGTATTAATGCTTCTGATATTGAACTCATGGTCTATTTTGGGAAAAAAACAAATGTCATTTAGCAATTGTCAGTTTAGTCTCTGTGCTTGCAGGACAGCCACAGCATGGCACATACACATCTGCTTTCAGACCTTACTACAATGTTCTTCAGGATATATTTTGTGAAGCAAACGCATTCGCTCCACAGAAATAAAAAAAATAATAAAAGCCAAAATCCATGTATTTCCCTGTTCTCTCATTAAGGTTGCTTTGTTGTGCTGAATATCCCTGTGTTTTCAGCTAGAACACAGCGTCTTTTCATGACAAAGTGTTACAGGAAACAGAGTCCCTTCTTTTCTTAAAAAGCATCTTAATTAAAAATTACTGTCTATTACCTGGTGTGCACAATGTACGTTACAGCCATTTGTAATGTACTGCTTTCCTAATTTCCATCATACTTTACTGTATCCAGAATCCACTTAATATAACCCCAAAACTATTTTGTTCAGTTATGCCCATAGCCAAGTTTTGCCACGTATTTTGCATTATGTGACTATTTGATTATATCTGGGTTTTTTTTGATTTTAATTTGCAAATCTGCCGACTGTGTGGCTGTGCACTTAAACCCCAGGTGCCAGAATGGACTGAATCTCTTCTTACTGGATCAAAGCAGAGAGGAAAGATGATCACAAAGAGACTTCAAAGAACATTTAAGTGCTATATTTAGACACTGCTATGATGATAATTCTGTGACTCCATATTTGCTCTGCCTGAGCAACTGGGAATGTAAAGCCAGTCTGATGTTTTTGCACAAACAAGAAAAACATGCAATTATTGCTGTTTAGTCTGATACTCTGCCTGGACAGCTTGGTATTGTAATGGGGCAGTTACCAAGTAGAACAATGGTACTCAAGGTGTAACACCCACACTCCCAGCAAGCTTTATGAAATTGGATAAATGCCATCACTCTTCCACAGATGAGGTGGAGTAAGCAGCAGAGAGCAGTATAGTGACTTGTCCCTAATCTCAGAAACAGTGCAAGATGTAGGAACAGGCCTTATATCTCTGAATGCTCTGACCAGAGTTTTGACCCCGTGGTCCCCCTATGCTGGGGTAAGAGCATTGGGACCACTTCACATTCCCCTGTTGCTCACCCAGCGCAGATGCAGAGCAAGGGCACTGTATCATCTTACCAGGCTCTAAACATAGCACTTAAATGTCCAATGAAGTGGCTCCATGAGCATCTTTCCATTGATGTCAGCCAGTTAGGACAGAAGTGGTCCAGTCTGCCAACAGGAATATAAATTCTCCATTAAGACCCATCATTAACCTTCATGGACAGGGAAGGTGCTCTCTTGCCTCAAAGCACTTAAAAATCAGTCTGTGTGCTGACTTCTGGAGTACTTAATAATTGTTATTCTCTCTCCTATGACCCCAAAATATCAGTCAACTCTAAATCGGGTTCCTTTTAATTAAATTCCTTTTCTTGTTATTCTTTTCCACTGGATTCTTCCTTTGTTTAAAAATAATGAAACCTAGTATCACACATTTTAATCATCCTGTAAAGTCTTCTTTCTTAAAGAATTATGATCAGGAGGACTAAATATATAATTATTACTTGAACAATTATTGTATATTCTATCCCATGTCCCTAAAGCATTTGAAAAACATTAATCAGAGGAAGCCTCCCAGCGTTTAAATAATTAAAAAAATCATAATCCACAATATCACATCTGCTCCCAAGTTTCAATGTTGATGTTTGTGATTTTACAGCCACACTTTCTTATTTCTTTAAAAAATATTTTTCTCTCCCCTGCAGCTGTGTGAAAGGCTCAGGCAAAACAGGGGAAATAGACTATTTATCCAGAGAAAACAGTGAAACACACACTTCAATGGCCTGATTCTTTCCCTTCCTTTCTTTGGTGTAATACAGCTTTATGCCGATATATGATGAAGGTAGCATTTCCACTAACCTCAGTGAAGGGAAAAGAATTATCAATTTGGTGTACATTACAGGAGATTCAGACCCACTGGGTTAGCTGAAGATGTCCCTGCTTATTGTAGGGGGGTTGGACTAGATGACTTTTAAAGGTTCTTTCCAACCCAAACTGTTCTATGATTCTATATTCTATGATCAGATGTTCTCTTTTTTCTCCTTCTTCCCTCCACATTCCGCCTTTATGCCCTGCATTGTTTCCCTTAATCATCTGAACTGCTGTTTGTAAGAACAGTTTTAGAAGCTGAAACAGTTCAGAAAAATGCTGGTGCTTCCATTTTTTTTTTTTTTTTTTGCTATCTATACCAGTTGGATGGGTTTGAGAATCTGGTTCCCTGGTGCACAGACATGACCTATTTCTACTAAGAACAAGTTTGACCTTTTCTCATGATTATCCATTGCCTGATGGTATATTCATGAGTAAAAATAACTCCTTGCAAGCCTCTGGGCATTAAGGAATATATTGGCTCTGAAATGGATATACTAACTCCAGCCCATATAGATAGCTCAGCTACCCAACAGCTGCCCATCCCTTTGCTTAAAATTTATCTGTTTTGTCAGAAATATTACCTTAAAGATGTGATATCCTTCTCAAAAAATACTAAGATTCTCTGATGACCATTCTTAAATACTGGAAAAAATGGTGGGTTTATGCACTGAGCAGGGTAACATGAGAAAGCAGAATTCAGATTACATCCACACCTGAGCTCATGGTACTGTTTAGCCTATGTTTAAACAAGGGGAAAGTTAAAAGACGGCTGTAGAATTTAATTCACACATAAAGGTAGATTTTATTGAGGATTTAAATTAAGGAAATGTCATTTTACAATTTGCTTGGGGGTTTTGTGGTTTTGGGGTTTTTTTTAGAAAAATCTTTTCTTGAGTCGAGTCATTTGGTAAGAAAATCCACTTTCATTTTTTTAATGCAGTAAATATCTGAGCAGCTACTCTTGTGTTTGTAGACAAAAATCCTGGAGGCATGATACAAGATAAAAACTGTTTGCCTTTTTATTGGGGCAAATTACAAAATCATACAGTTTTTGGGTCACAGTTTATTTGAGTGGCACAAACAGCTCTCTTAACTCACATAGGTCTTTAATGTTCCCAACCTGACAAAAGGAAGCAGCATTTATCATATGTGCAAGGGCAGAAGTTCAAGAGTGTTAAAGCTAAAAGAAAGGCCTAGTGAAACCTCTGGTCGGCCAAACTGCCTTCTTACAAAAAGCCAGGGGACAAAGCAAAGAGCTTAAAAGACTTTTTTAATATTGAATGGATTCAGCTACCTAGAGAGAAAATTTATGTTCATATAAGTATGAGAAAGTTTTTTTCCTGTGTTTTTTCGGAGATGTCTACCAATGGGATTGTAAAACTCCTGTAGGGCCAGCTAAGACCTTCACCAAGACCTTCACTGGGACTGCAGGTGCCCTACAATGCTGGAACCCTGTGGTTAGGCTGCTGGGGGACTGAGCCCTCCCAGAGGGATGCTCTGTGTGCTGGGTGAGCTCACCTTTGACACAGGCGTGGACCTGCCCGTACCACTCGCCGCAGCTGTCGCAGAGCAGCGTGAACGCCGTCTCCTTGTTGCCCATGATGTACCCCTGGGCACAAACGTACAGCAGCTCGTCCCCCATCTCAAAGCCAGTGTGGCCATGCAGGATGGTGTGGGGGAAGGATGGAGGGTCCCCACAGGGCTTATCTGGAAGGAGAAAAGAGATGATATTGTAAAGACTTCACAATAGTCTTTTAATGCAGTGCTGACAGCAGTGCTAAGAGCTTCCCTGAGGGTAAACTTACACATGTCCACAGAATTTGTACATCTCATCTGTTTCATGCCCTTATGTTCCTTCACAATTATTTCCAGCTGTAATTGGGAAGGTATAAATTGGGCTGTAACTGTGATGCGATGACTGTGACGTTATTCATGTTTGACAGTCATGCATCTAGAAGGGCTTTGTTTCAAATAAGTCAGGATGCCAAATCACAGCTCTCTTCCCTGCCTGATTCTACAAAAGCTAACAAAGGCTTGGGCAGGTTGGGACTAGAAAGCAACAGCTTGGGCACCGTCATTTTTCTTAACTACAGAAATGCTGTGAAATTGTTTAAGACTGACACTTCGATCTCTTCTACGCTGTAGGAAGCCAGCAGAGGCTGAGCAATGGACCAGTCCACACTCACAGAAAGAAAAGGTCCAGGTGAACACGAGCCAGTTTTCAGACTATCTCTAACCTTCTAGTCTTTCTCAAAATCTGGTGTCTTCCCAGATATTCAAATTTCCCTTTTTAGGCTAGGGTCACCCTAAAATAAAGAGTGACTTGTGCTTGTCAACTTAAGAACACCCAGGGGTAACATAGCTCTGCTGTCTGTGAGAATCTGAAGAGCTAAATTTACCACGGTATAAAACTCAACAAGATGTTTGATAGTATTTTTGCTGACAGCATTAAAAGCCAGGAAGAAAAATTGCTATCAACAAGAACAAAACTGTTTTGTGTTTTTTGTTGCATTAAAGAAGTGCAGAGGGGAGGCAGGCTGACATCTGCCACCACCAGTGTAAACGGAATTTTAACTCTCTTTTTCAGGTTTGAATGGTCTTGGCCATTGTTAACAAGGTAGACCAAGATTTTCTAGAGAACTTTCAAGCATAGTGGATTATTCTCTTTACTCAGAGGCCTTTCTCTCTGAAAAGAGCTCTTCAGAAGGGGTTTGCCATGTCCCTTTCTCTTCCATGTTTTTTACAGTCCTTTTTGGAATAGGTACCTCTTGATTACAGAAAACAAAACACACCAAAAAAACTATAATGCAAGAACATGGATTTTACCAAGAAACCCAATGGGCAAAGTCTGCAGTGTTGGTACAAATGACCACTTCCATATTCATTCTCAAATCTGGGAAGTCTTTCCAGTGGTTCTAGAACCCTTATTGACTGTGTTAGAAAAAAAAAAACTGTTCCCCCTGCCAAAGTAACTGAAGATCCAAAACCTGCTTTTGTCCAGATATAGAACAACCAAAATTAAAAGGCTTGTGAGTTCTGCTAATCATATGGGGTAAGGGAAACACAGGGCTAGATCTATGTTCTAGTATTGATCTCTCCTGTTGAAATAGTTTGCCTTGGTACAAAAACCTGATTGCTTAGCTGGTAAAGCAAAGATTGTGTTCCTTGAAAAGACTTTTGTTTGGAAGTTGAAAAGACTCTAAGACTATGTTCTTAAACATGCAGAAGGAGAAACATTTTCAAAGAACACTCTTGCTATTTTACTAGAGTCTACTTTTAGGGCATCATCACCACAAGATCTTGCAAGCAACAGTTCGATTGATACCAATTCATGTCCAGGGTTTTCAATGGGCAGTAGGCTTGACAGAAAAGCTTTTTCAATCTCCCTTCAGCAAAAGCTCAGGCTTTCCTGCTTTTGCCCCAGGGACATTCTGCAAAATCCATGTGAGTCCCAGGCTGCAGCTTTTCCCATCATCTACCCACTTCTGACCCAGGCATAGGTAAATACATGCTTATTTAGAAATATGATGTATTTATTTTGCCAGTTTTTTACCTTGTAGTGAAATGAAAATCCTATTATAAACATCCACATTCTGTGAAAGTTCCTTTGGATCAGGCTTTTGGAAATGGTCTGATAGACCCGACTACCACTTCTCAACCAGGTATGCTGAAAAATATCTGCCCCAAATGTAAGGGACATGCTACTGAAGTCAAAACTTTGAAGCCTGTTCTCTGTATGGTACACACACACACACATATATATATATACTATCTAACACCTTCAGAAGTTAGTGGGAGTTATGCACACACACACTGATAGAAAAAACAAGCTTTTGAGGCTACACAAAGCTCAGTTTATATAGAGTCTTATGGAGGTTTGGCATCCGAGGAAGTGAGGAGCATTTAGCAGCTAATGCCTTTCCTGTGAACTGGTCGGATGAATAGAGATTGATGTGGATGAAAGGTATAAAAAATTATTTTATCGCCTCATAGGAAGGCTACAGAGCTGTGCATTTCATGTACTTTGTTTATGTAGCTACTTCCTTCCATACAAATGGGAGCTGTGTATCTGTTCTGAGGAAAGTGTTGATCCCAAGACCGTATGGGACATTTATACATCAGAGAGTATTCTTGTCTGCAAAGCCTTGCTTCTTAATCCTGTTACCAGAGGAAGCAGAAAAGCAACACATTAGTTATCTATGGTAAACACATTCAAAAAGTGCATTATAACCTTCCAGGAAAGAAGAAAGCTGAAGGGATCTTTACAGTAAAATTTGACACCAGACATGGTAACAGAATTACGAGAGCCTAAAGGAGAGATCTGGCTGATGCATGAACAGAAAGAAAAGCAGAGATTTTAAAGGTGTTCACAGACCAACAGTGTATGGGGAACTTTTGACTCTCTCACATGAGACTTTGTAAGGTCATGCCTTTGCTGCAGAACATTTTGAGTGACATTGATGGACAAGCATAAGTGAAAGCTGATACACTGCAAAGACAAACTCAAGTTCCTACATCCATTTTGCTGCTGTCCTCTCCTGCATAAAATGTACAGGGATTTTCCAGGTTACAGCATCTTATGGCTCCTCATCCTGCTGCAGTCTCGGTTGCTATGACAATTCCTGCTCAGCCTTTTGCCAAACCTGTTCTTTCTGGCACATGTACAGAAGTGACACTGGCACAGCAACTCATCAAACTGAGCCACTTCTGGGGACAGGCTTCAGGTTTTTGTCTGCAGCCTTTGTACCAGGAGCTGGAAGAGCATGGGCTTATTTGGAACAACAGTCTGTGCTCAGTGCTGGCATTCAGGCCTTTTTCTTGCTGGAAGAGAGGAGGCAGATCTGGGCCACGAAGCGTGACAGAGGGTGTGCTGGCAGCAGCTTGTCATGTAGAGGAACAGTAGCGCTCTTTGTTAAGGCGACCACAGGGGTTGCCTGCGGTGATGGTGTTGGTAGATGAGGGCTGGGCTCCTCCATCCAGCACTGATTTTTCCCTCATCTATCGTCCCATAAACCAGCATATTTTCTTACTATGTGCTAAAAAACTAGCCCAGTTCATGCTTCTCAGTAAAAAAGCCCGGTCTGCTGGCTACTTGAGAGCCATCCAGCAGAGTATCAAGCAGGTCCCATGCTCTACCTGCTTGTGTCCAGGATCACATCCTAAATCTGGAAACTTGGAATTGGCTTCTGGATATCGTGACCCTTCCAGAATTTTCTGCATGTTGACACTGAGGTCAAACACGTAACAGGGCTCCATACATTGATGACCGACCTCCAGTAAGTGAGGGTGGATTGGGCTTCAGAGCAAGACAGCACAGCACAGACATAAGGGAATTAGTTAAAGTTCACAGGAGATCCTCATGTCAGCAGTAATTTGGCACAGACAGTCTCCTGGAGTGAAAGTGACCACTACAGTCAAGAAAGACCTCAATATACATGTGCAGAAATCAGAACAGAGTCAACATCTGGTAAATGAATGAGAATGAGCGGCACAGCAAAGATATGGGTGTTGAGTGTAGATAGGGCTAGTGACAGCTCTGGTTACAGACCTCTTAGAGACTCACTTAGTAAATATTTTTTACATGGGACTAAAGAGGCCTCCTGTTAATTGAGTTAGCACATTCAGTCATGATTGGCTTTTAGGAAAAATACCTTCCTCAGAATAGTAACTTTAACCCCAGAACATGTGTGGAAAGGAGTTTGTGACAGGTGATTACTGGCAAAGAGCTGGCACATGGGATTTTAAGAACACAGCAACTCTCCTCCCCAGTCCAGATTACGCCAGAAACATCTTCTTTATTTGAACTACAAGCATCCCATTAGTGTGTAACGATGTTTGGGGTTTTTTTTGAGATGTCTTGATAAAATTCTGTCTACAGAAAGGATAGCCTAAGATCAATGCAAAAAAAATCAACACGAAAAAGATGCCGACTTCAGCGTCCACATCACCTAGCAGAACCAGGAATTTACAGAAATTTGATTATCTACCATTACTGCTTTAACTGTGTACCATGCTCTGAAAGCTGACATGAGACATCTGCTTTGACATGAAACATCTCCTGCTACAACTGTCCAATTCAGCGGAGTTTCTTCAGAGAGGCCACTGGAATTTTTAGGGTGTCATCTTGTCATTAAGAAATTAGAAAATGCAGCTCTTAACGGTCAGACCTGTGAATGAGATGAGTGAGGATGTTTATTTTTCTTCTTGATTGCAGAGACCCTGAAGTACATGGAAAATTTTTCTGTTTGGATAAAAGTACTGAGCACAAAGAATCAAAACTCAATCATAGTCAATGTAACTGTTGCTTTTAAGCTACCAGTGCTAGGAAGCCAACACCTCTTAGACCAGACAGGGCTTGTAGGACTTCATTAGTTTAAGTGACATCACCAGAGAAGTGGGAATTAATTGTCAGCTATACACAAAGGTCTGAAAAAGAAAGCTGTAACACTACCAAAAAAAATTATATCTACAGCAAAGCATGACAAATACAAAGAAATAGTTCAAATATTACACAAAGCAAACTGCAATTTGATTGCTCTTGTAAAGCACACTTAATTTATTTGCTGTAAAGAACACACTTATTTCTTTTTTTCTTATTGCTGGAAAAGGCTAACTGAAATATGTACATAAGCCATCAAGCTTTGATGGGTATCTGGAGCCAGCAGTCATGTTTAAAAAAGTTTGATTTACATTTATGCTGTACTCTACTACAAGTTGCTGCCTGTTTAGCTTTCCTGTGGTGGCAGCAAATCAAAGCTTTATGGAACAGATCTTATTTGTTGCCTGTAAATATCAGCGGGTCACTTAGAGAAAGAACCAGTAAGACCTGGGAGTTATTAACAAAGAGATCTTTCCTTTGCTACAATAAAAAAATAAGAAAGAAAACTAAGAGCATTATATATATATATGTATATATACATATATATATATATATATATATGGAATCAAATGGTATGTGGTATTACGAAAAAATAAAGCAGGAAAAATTCCAGCTTTCTGGTTTTCTTGCTTTATCTACTTTACATGTTGTGGTATTTTCTTATGAACTTTGATAGAGATAGTAGCTCTGTGTGCCAGATCTAACTTCTGCGTGATACTGCGTTTTCAGAATTGGCAGAATCTGGTATATTTTTCAGTATTTTTTGGCACTCAGGGCTAAGAGGGAAACTTTCTGATCTCAGCAGATCCTGAGCTGGTACAGAGTTGTCTTGCTGACTCTAATGGCTGCATAAAACATGTGTTTATGAGAAGCTGAGAAGACACATTTCTCTGTACTGTGAAAACTGCAGCTATACTCAGAGCGTTCATAAAACGTTACAGCTACATCTTTCCTTGTCAAACAGAACCCTTAAAATCAGTTCCCCATAAAAGATAACTCTTAGTCTCAATGATTGCTGTGATTCTTCTGTGGGTACAGAACGAGATCCATTTCAGAAACAAAACAAAGAACTCTCTCTCTTGAAGACTTTTATTTGTAAAAGCCGGATGTTGTAAGCACACTCAGAGCTCTTGCTATCATCTGACTACTGCCCCGTGTAGGGGCATGATGAGGTGTGTGTTTAAGGAATTTGACTCAACTCATTTGCATGGTAAATGTTAATTGAGTAAAGATTAGTTATAAATCAAGGGCTAAGAAGTGAATTTGTGATGGTTTGTTCCAGAACTTTCATGGTGTTTGAAGATGCATTCTGCACAGTCCTAAGAACTGAAAGTAGAGTTGCAAAGAGTTACTAAGGTCAGCTTAGTTTCTGAAGTGGAGGTTGATGTGGCTGTTCCCTCTGTCTGTTTTCAACCTACTAGTCTGTCTGAGCCTTTGGCTCATCTCAGCTGCACCTAACAAAGAAGGAAAGCTGCTGTCTGCTCATTATTAGTTAGATGGATAGAAAAGAAATGAAAAGGCTGGAAGAAATTTATATGGGGACATAGGTCTCAGTGTAAGAAACTTGGGATTATTCACTTTCAGCAGGGCAAAACAACTTGCCTTTTGTACTTAACTCTAATGTATTACTATATTATAATTGCAAATGTGTAGATTAAAAGTGATGTCCACTTTTCTAAGACTAAAAAAATATTCATGAGGTTTCAAGTAAGAAACAACTCATTAATCCAAACTTAGATGTGTAGTTATTAGCCATATGTACATAAGATCAGAACAGATATGCTGTGTATGAGGTTGTGGTGCAGGGTTTGCTCTTGCTGCTTCTTGCTGGATATTTGCTAAAACTGGAAGTGGCATCTCTGAGGATGTTCTTTCATCAGTCAACGACTCTGTGCTGGCTTGTGTGTTACTGTTGTAATGTCAAGGCTGTTTCCTTTCCGGACTTTGCTCTTTTCATACCAGCTACAAACCAGGCTCTGCCACACAACTTCACTTAAGTCTTTCTGTTCAAACATTGGCTCTGCATCCCAAATTTTTTATATATTTAAAGGAGACTGAACCTTAGAGTCATCTGGAAATGTTTCTGTGTGTAAGGACTACTTGATGAGTGCATTGGGATGATCATCCTGTTCTGTCATCAGAAAATTCCCTGCCTTCTACAAAACAAATTCTTCATTAATTGTTCCTTCTTTGCAAATTATCTCAATTTCCCCTAAGATTTAACTATGCAGGTTCTGAGTCCTATGTAGTACTCCTTTCCAGCATAACCTTGTCTGGTTACATTCTCATCTGCCCCTTTACCACGAGCAGTAACCAAATGCAAAAGGTAAACACAGCTCCCTCTCCGAGATCCAGCATCTAAGCGTAAGCTTGGATGGAGCAGGTGGGGACAGATAGGGGAGCACAAGGGCACAATGGAACAATAGTGGTCAGAGCAATGATTTCAGCGTCCCACAGCTGTCCCACCCACTGCAAGGTTTTTGTCTATGGGGGGGGTTGATGACAAAAGAGATTTGAAGGAAGACAATGAGAGAGTTTTGCAGATGTTTACAGGGAGATGCTTCTACATGTGAGGAGCAGCATGGAAGAAAGCACAAGGATGCTTGCGTCACCACATTAGCAACTGGGTGACAGAGCTGGCATTGCTCACAGCAGCACGGAGCCTGCAGTTGATATCACACGGGTTACTTGAGATAATGGTCAAACTCTGCTAGAGTCATTCTTTCTAAAAAGAATGATTTGGTACACATCAAATATGCATCACCTCTGCCATATTTCTCTTCAACCACATTTTCATCCACACTGCTGCCACTGACTGTTTATCAGAATGCATCCCTGCGTTGTGAACCTACTGTTTCTCCATAAATGCCATCTGCTTACCCTTGCTTTTCTTGGAAATCAGATGCAAAAACTCACTGCAGACATCAACAATCTGTTTTGGGGGTTCCCAATCTTCTTTACACAATCCTGCCTATCAGTAACAATTCACTTTTTGCCTTCAGAATTCATCTTTGATTGTGGGTTCCAGAATTTAAATATCAAGAAATTAAAACACCAACTTACACTGGAAATAGTTTGGTTTTCAGAATCATCTGGGATATATCAGAGTCCCTAGCAGCCTGGTCTACACTTGTTAAAAAACCACCCAAACCAAACCAAAGCAAAACTAAACTAAAATGGAGGTAATGAAGTTATTTGCATACAAATGTTGTATACTGATGGAAATGCAACAGCGGGGTGAGTTTCAGCTGGAAGCCAGCTTGCTGAGTTACGTTCAGCTACAGTGCTGAGTAAGGGGCACACTTCAGGCGTCTCCATTAAATTGGTGCCAGATATATTCCTTTCCATAAAATATGTTCTGTGAGCACCAAAATGGTTCTGTCAGATCAGTAGTGCTGTTTGAACTCACTAAACTGCAGCAAAGACAAAAGATAATACAATTTATTTGCTGCAACCAATGTCTTTGCAGCAGTTGGCTCTTGTAGTGGGTGATTACTACGAAGATTTATCCTTTAACATTCCCTCTTTCTCTCTCAGCAGAAGAAAAATTGAAGGCAAAACTTTTAATCTTGCACGACAGTGATGACTCTGCATTATTTCAAAAGTATATCAGTGCTGACCTTCATCCTTTACACAAAAAGCATCATATTGGTCATTCACAAAGGGATCGGTTTCAATTTTAACATCAATGGCTTTCACGCTCTGCTGTTTGCTGCCCGTCTTTCTGCATATAATTGTCCTAAAATAAAGAAGAAGAAGAAAAAAGTAATCAGAGATCTTCTGGAGCTGTTCAAGCAGGTGAAATTTGGAGATTTGTTTATCAGAGTAGTCAGGCTTTAGCCTCCGCTTAACTGTTTCAGCGTTGGCACGTAATGTAGTAGTGTGGGAAGACCTGTGAAAGAAAGCCAGGGGAGAAATAGAAGTAATTAGAAAAACGTTTGCTGTAGATCAGTTCAAGGCATAGGGAGCAACAAAGGATGTTTATCTTATCATATTCTATAATACTTCTAAATATCAGACCTATACCCAGAGTATTAAAGGCCATATTTTCCTCTCACATTTCAGCAATACATATTCCCACCGATGGCACCTGGATAGAAATGGATAGAAAACTCAAGATTTGATCTGAAAGGTTATAAAGCATTTGCAGTCGCATTAAAGAATCATTAAGGTTGCATATTTAACTGTTCAAAAGCTAACACAGGCAAACTCAGAAAATTCATCTTGGGTTGTTGGAAGAAAAACAGCTTTTTTTTAAAATAGCAATTTCACACTTTTGAGCAAAGGCCATTTCTTCTGGTTTGGTACTCAGCAGTACCTAATCCATCTCCCGTTGTCTCTGATAGGCTTGAAGAAAGGTATTAGATCTGTATTGGGTTTTATAACCCTGTAGATGCTGATGATGAAGTAGGAGTTTATTAATTCTCTCTTTTCTCAGCTGTACTGGCTGCTTAAAACTAGCAAATAGAAGAGAGTTTCTTGTAGAAAACGCTGGTTTTACTGTTACATTAGAGGTTACAAAGGCTGCGAAAGTCATTTCAGCCCAAATTTTTGCAGCTGGATATTAATGGTGTGGGTTTATATCTTTGTGGACAGCAAGCTTGCAGAAGTGTTGCATAGTCAGCTTTTCTAGTGAAAGGAAGATAAAAATGCTTTCCACAGAACAAATCCTTTCAGCGGAGGAAATTATCATCTTGTATTGTGCAATGGTTGAACTAAATTGCCATCAGTCCTCCACTAAATTTGAGGAATAAAATAAAATAAAATAAAATAACATACAATAACATAACATAAAATAAAGTAAAGTAAATAAAGTAAATAAAATGCCTGTTCATTGAGGGTGGAGAAGATCCAGTGTGAACCCAGTATTTGATCATGCACTTACATATTATATAACAATTGATTTACAGAAATAGGCTGAATTACGGACTGTTTTCATTCAGGCATGTGTTAGCTTTTGGGTAGCTAAATATGCAACTTTTGTGTTCTTTTAATATAAGCAAACAAAAGCAACATGAAACAAGCCATATGGTGGTGGTCACGCATGTGCACCAGAATGGTTCCTGCCACACTTCTCCTCTGGAAAGCAACGTGATGTCATTCCCTGCTGAAAGCCCCTTTACGATTTCAAACCAAATATGTTTCCTTGATAAAGAAAACTCCACTTGATTTTTTGAGGGACAAAAAATCCCTTCCAAAAAGTCTTTTTTTTAAGGACAATGTTGTCTACACAAGTTTTAAATCCACTTCTCTCGGAATTTAATGGATTTAAAGTCTGAATCCTCTAAGTCAGTAATTAAGCACTTAGACAAAAGTGACTCGATCTGCCAAAATGAGTTCAGATGACTGGGAGGATCAGGACATCAATTAGAAAGTTCTGTATGTATATAATATTCACATATTGTTCCACTAGGTCTTACAGTGTCTACAAGAATGACACACTTATGCCTCCCTTCAAAAATTAACTCTTCATCCTTAATCTTTCCAATAATTACTCCCTTGCTTAGATCCCTGGGTCAGTTATGTCTTGCAACACTGAGTAGATAGATAATGATATGACTACAAAAAAATGTGCTTTTTTCTGTAATTGTGTACTTTAGGCTTAAGGCTCTCTCTCACAAAAAAAAAAAAACCAAAAAACCAAAAAGCAACAAAAGAAAACAAATTAATTTTGAAGACTGTTACCATCATAAAATTCTGGTCTCTGGAAATCAGGCCACACTCTTTTCTGTGTTCTATCAAAGACTAAAATTCCTGAGACTTGGAAGCCACTTTTGAAAATCTTATCTTTCTAATTCCTAATTAGAAATCTTCTAAGATTTCTTATTCCAATTTCCACATTTATTTATTTATTTATTCCATTTTGCTTCCGCCCAAAGCACTGTAACTTCTTTATCAGTTCTTCAGCAGGCTAAAAAGTTATCTGTGGGTGACACATCCTTGGTATAATGAGGCCATCACCAAAACAGGATACCTGGCTCAGGTGTAAGATCGTGCATTTAGAGTGATCGTTTTTCTCACTTTTTTTTTTTTTCAAATATTGGACAATAAATTACAGGTTTGTAGTCGATACATTTTATTGATTAGCTAATTCATTTTAAGAACCTTTTTCAGCTGCTATCCAGTGTGATCAAACTTGCAAAGGTGTACCTTGCATAAAGTTTCAACATTATACATAAAGAAAGGCTTTAAATTACCTTAAGATTTTTTACATGTATTTACATGTATCTGTACAGGTATACATATATATATATATATACTTTGGACTTTAATTTGGATTTTTGTCGTATTACAATTGATCTGATTAAAACTGCAAGCATCCTAATGCAATCCTTCTAAAATGAAAGAAACCTTGTCTTGTATGCAAGACACAGTGCTGGGTCAATGACTGGACTCAAACATCCCAGGTGTCTTTTCATACCTTAATGATTCTATGATTCTAAAAAGCTGAAGGAAGAAAAAAAATCTATTTAATCTCTTTCATTCCTTCTTCTCTGACAGTAGTTTCCCACCTCAAGCTCAGTCCTGCAAGCTTTAAACAACTTCAGTAAGCTGTTATTGCTGTTGCTGAATGGAGCTTCAAGAGTGCTCATCATTTCTCAGTAGCGGGTCGATCAGACCTACAATGCCCATGGCATGGAAATAGTCTCTTTGCAGTCAGTAGGATTTCAGGTATGACTAAAAAAACACAATAATAGTCTATTTTCTGTGTTCTTGAGAGTTCCCCTAAATCCTAAAATGCTAGCTTTTAACCTATAATTTCAACTTAAATATACAGGTACACTTTTGTCACAGTTCTTAAAGGCAGAGTGTGATGCTTTTAAATTTGTTACAATTTTCACGACTGAAAAATGGCTACTAATTCAGAATTCATCATATCTTGAAATTTCTTCAGCAGCAGCACAGCCATGCTAAAATAAGAGACAAAAAATTGTACAGTTGTCCTGCTCTTTCCAGCACCCTGCTGAGAGGTATTGCTGCCTGGTTTGTTTCTTGACTGCTTTGAATTATTGCCCTGGGGCATGCATCATGGCTGAGAGAATGTCACAAACTTTATACTTTTTTAAGGGATACATCCACCTACACAGCCATTCAGAAGGATGTAGTCATGTACGTTTAGTTCTATTCATGGATACTTTCATGCACTAATTGAACTTAAGCTCATTACTCAGCATACAATGTCATCTGATCAACTCAGAGCAGTGTAATGCTTGATTCTGTGCCTTTTAGTTAAGAAACAGATTTGATTTCATTTTCCTTCTGTGGAGATTTCTGATGAAGGCAGACGTGCTCAGAAGAAACACACTGAGTTCGGACAGCGTATCGCCCATAGGAATTGTCTGTGATACATATCTGCCTGAAACATCCAAGCATCCCTGAAAATTACTCTTACATGGCCATGAACTCACAGTCTCAGCATACAAATCAATCAGAAACACTATCACCATAGACCATGAAAGTACCATCTGTTATCCAGTAAGATAAAAATGTGGTTGGTGGTGTTGACAACAGCCCCTTCTCTCTGATGAAAAATTGGAAGGTGCCTAAAGGTGTCTCCTTTGTTTCCTTGGCAAACTACTGAGAATCTTCTCCGTCTAGTGATACTCAGCCTGGAAGGACAAACTGCTTCATGATGCCTCTTCTCCTCTCAAGACAGAAAACAGGAGACCAGGGATTCTGTACTGTGTTGATCCTCAGCTTAACTCCTGCTGTACAATGCGATTCACCCAAATAAGAACAATTAACAGTCCTTCTTCCATACCCACCTTGAAAAAAAGAGGTTGGCCCATCTGATAATTATTTTTCTGTGCCATGACTCAGGTATTGCAGATACCATGTGCACGCACAAGAAAAAGATCTAGTATGTAGCACAATAAGGTATGAGCCAGACTTCCCAGAAGCCTTCAGCTTACTCTTGTGCTGCTTAAATTTTTTTCTAATGTATTATGTAACGAATGAATAATTGGTATATTTTGCTCTTCTTTTAATACCACTGTTCAAAGAAGGAAGTAGCAGAAAAGCTGGCATGAATAATATTTATTTTACAATATGCCATAATATGCCATTATAGAATATGTATTAATAAATATATGATAATTATAGGCTCAAAGTGTAGTAATTATATTTAATTTCATATATGATATGTATGTATAATAAAGGTATTTTTAATAAAGACATGCTATTTTTATATAAATTATAAATTTTTTAATAGTAATATCCACTGATACTTTTGCTTTCTAAGGTAATTGCAAGGCAATTTTATAATACTTGAAAGTTTTTCAGTAAGCCCAAGTTAAAACATATGGATTTGACAGCTGAGTTTATATGACAAAGCGTGATCCATCAGCACAGAAAACAGTAGGAGGGACATTTTTTTGTAGTTGCTACTTTATCTGCCAGTTGATTTTAGGTTTTGTAGTCTTAGTCAATAAATTCGCTGAACTGAGTCAGAATGGTCTCATGACATTGATTCATAGTAGTATGAGCTTGCAACATATTCAGCTCAGAAGAACATCAGCAACAATGTGTTAGCTGAGGCACTGTGAAAGTTGGTTCATCTCATACTGTAAGAAACCTTCCCCTAATCATAAAGTTAAAAACGTCATCACTTTTCTTAGTCAAGATAAATCTTTAACATCTTGTGCTAATATTTTTTTTCGTGGGTCAGCTTTACTATTTGTGTTTCAGTAACTAGGTATGAGAAAAAAACCGGCAGTAGTCTGGAAGCCAAACTAGGGGATTTTTATTCTTAGTCTTTCCCTTCTGTATTTTGGGAAACTGCAAATTACAAAGCTGGCTCTGATGAGGAATAAAATATAAATGACATGTTCATGATTACCAAAGGGAAGAAAATTTCCCTGAAAAGTCATGAAGGGGAGCACAGGTGGGCTTTGGAAAGTCCATTGACTGGGAACTATAGAGGCTAATTTTGGCTGGATGTGACCCAAAGAAAGCAGCTGCTAAGTGTGACATGAAGACATTCCAACAGCAATACTGCCACTGGAAATGTCAAAAGGAGGTCTTACCAAGGAAGAACCAATACCCTTTAGATTCTTAAAAATATACACCAAAATGCAGCCTTTTGTGCTTAAAATTGTACATATGACTACTGAAATAGTAAGGCCTCTGTTCGTTAAATAAATATAGCCCATTCATGCAGGCTTTCATACTGTACCCTAGTATGAAAGATTTTATATAGCCATTTTACTCTAATATCACTAGGTACATATAATCTGAGCATTCTAAATCCATGTAAAGGAGAATCATGTTGCTTCCTGGCCTGGACTAGCTGGATGCTCAATGACACATCAAGAGTCACTAGAAAGTTGGTTTTACCCAATTTCACTTTACGGGCTCTGGTTCAATCCATGGCTTTCGTAACAGATGTAACTGATTAGTTGCCAAAGGATTTAGAAAAATACAAAAACATTTTCTGAATGCTATTGATTTACAAAGCAGCTCCATTCTCAGAGGACAGGTTTTCAGATATGACAAAGCCTTAGAGAGATTCTAAAAAAATAGGGCAAAATATGTGAACTTCGTTTGAAAAGCAGAAAATCAACTTCATTAGATATCTGGCAAGTTAAAATCTGGGTATTAGCCCCTCTTGTGCATTTGCAAAGAGTAAGTATATCCCATTTTTTACTTCATTTTACTCAGCTAAACAAATTATCACCTTTAATCGCCTTTTGATAAGAGAGGTGCTTTTTTGCACTAATCCTAGTCTGAGCCCAGACCTTCTGAGTTTGGATGCCCAGAATTACATTGCACTATTGCAGGTGGTGCCTCACTGGTGCCTCACTCAAGGCCTTCAGTACTGCCCTCTTTCCTCTGGAATTGCTGCTGGATATCTTTTAGGAGGATTGCATTTATTTTTCTCACAATTTTTACGTGAGTTATTTCATTTTACAACAGGCCCACTGCCACCCTGTGTTCTGTCACTACACCCATCTCTTTCTCCTGCTCTGCCTTTCCAGCTGAACTGCTAGTTTAAGGCAGAAATTCCTATTAGCCTTCATACAATACTGTTGCATTGCACACCGTTTCTGTTACTCCATCTCTAAAGTCAGGCTTACCTTCCTGTTCAATCTTGCGATTTTCCTTGGTCTTAGGAATGATTTCTAACCTTCTGGCATTAATTAATTTCACCATCAAACCCCTGCCTTTTGTGCCAAAGCTTGCTAAAGTTTTGCCAAATCCCTCAGAGTTCATTAAAAAAACCTTCCAGTAAAAATAAAATTTAAAAGTGAGAGTCATATCTCACTTAGTAAATGGCAACTCTGATGGCTGTGATGTTACAGTTCAGCAGATGGCGGTTTGGATGCTTGTCTTAGAAAACACATTAAAAATATGTATTTTCTTTCATACAATGCTGTTCCTCAAAAAGTACATTTTCTAAAAAGTTATTCAATTATTGAGCCATCTCTTTTACAATAAACATAGCTGTCATACTTTGTCCATGCTATTGTCCCAGACTGGGCTAAGAAAAGATTTGCTTCTCGCCTCCCAGAGCTGATGGAAAGTTGGCCATGTCCACATTGCTCAGTGATATCATCCCTTGGAGTAAACTGGCCATGCCCATTTCCTAAATTCAAGTCTCTTGACTGAGATTTATATAGAAATCTCTATTCCTGAAACACAGTTACTTTGTTTTTACCTTATATGAGACTTTCTGAAAGGTTTGACAAGAAGCAACAAGAAGACAAAGTCATCTTCTAGGAGAGCATGACATGAGCTGTGAGCTGTGGGACTACAGTTTCTGACATGAAGGTATTTTGGAATCCAAGACCTCCTCAGATGATTTCATAAGCAACTTTAGCATTTTGAATTGGACTGTGTCCTGTCAGTTATGTCTGGATTTTTCTCTTGAAGGGAATTACTTGACCTGCCTCAAATACCTGTCTGGGAGCAAATTCATATGCACTATGATCAGTCGGCATAGCACAGCCTTGAAATAAAACCAAGAGCTTGCCAAAGAATATCACCAGGACTGCTTCTCTGCAAAGAGCAAGTGGGCCTATTTTAGCATGCACACCTGGATGAATTTCAAGGGACTCACAAGCCCAGGGCTTTACAAATATAGATGAGAGGACTGGAAAGGGTTAGCAACTGACCCTTTATTTCATTCCTTGGATATTGCTTTTTTCTTTCCCAGAAAGAAAATGGAATGGAAGTGTGCTTTTATTACCATACTGTCAGGTGCTGGGCAAGTCCCATGCAGTAGGCAGAAAAAGAAGTAGGTAGTCCTGTGAAATGCCATATTTGAGTCTTATTATTACATTTCCCACTGGTGTCATCTGCAGTGTTGTGTTTGACACTGTGGAAGCATTCAAAAGCAGTTGGCACAAAACCCAAAGAGATAACAAAAGGAAGGAAAAATAGAGATGAAGTAATTTTCCTAGTAGCAAACATCTGGTCTGTGGTCAGCCAAGAAAAGAACCCCTGTCTTCTGACTCTCACAGCAGAGCTTATTCTAGCTGACTCTGATTGCTCACCCCAGACTTATCCCCTCAGGAATAAATCCTCCAGGGACTGGGTAGGAACCAGCCCACAGCAATTTTGTGCAAAGGAGCAGGTTGCCAGCCCTGCAGGAGGTCTATCATAGAACAGAAATTCTATGCAGAGCTTCAAAGTGGTTATAGAGGAGATAGATGGCTCCATTCCTTTGTAGGCAAATAAGGAACAGGATAGGGAATAGGACAGCTTAAGCTTTTGCATCCTACAGCAGCACTGGAAATTACTAAATTTGCTATGGGTATATTAATACAAGGTGTTGAGGATGTTTAACAATTTCTAAAATAAATAGCTGCTTTCTAATATTCTGTGCACAGGGTTGATAATAAGACCAGTTGTGTCATGTTCACTTCCCAAATCTCAAAAACCCCAGAAAAGAAGTTAAGACCCTACAGGACATGCTGCCCACTGCTGAAAGACTTGACACAGTTTTCCAGCATGACATCTGAATTCAAAAGATAGCAGTGAAAGCCTTTCAGAGAACTCTACCACCTTTTTTTCAAATGAAATGTTCTGTTCTGGCAGATCACTTGATGGTTTTACTGACTCACTTGTCTGACATGCAAGTAAGTCATAAGAGTGTCATTTTTAGTATAAATAGCTATTAGGGCTCATCTGACAAATGAGACTTGCCTAACGACATTTCATTTCCTGAAATGCAACAATGTGTAATGCTTTATAAGTTACACATGTCAGGACTGACTCGTAAATGGCTTACTTCTGGCTTGCTGGGAGAAGTTATCCCTACCTACTTGTCAGTGGCTCTTCTCAAAAAGCTCCCAAGCCCCTGGACTGCCAGGGACTTGTCTCTGCTAAGAGCCCTGAACCCTGAATTGGGTTGATCTGAACAACTGCAAGGGGAAGACAAGAACATCCCCTTATTCCTGTGAAAGAGATTCTGTCTCAGGCTGCTCAAATCACAAAACCACCCAGTTTAGTGTGTCTTTGGATTTTCTGGCAGGGATCTATTTGTTTAAGCAATTTCCATTCTGCATCAGTTGAAATGAATCATATTTGTCAAGACCTGCTGCTTGGGCTAGCCCAGTTTGCCAGGACTGAAGTGGGCATACTTAAATATGGATGATCATGAGAGTCATCAGAAATTTGACAGTCACCCAAACTGGGCTGGCTCTTCAGACCAAATGCTTCTCTTTGCCCATAGAAGCAGCACCGCCCAGAGACCAGGCAACATAAACATGCTCACACTGAC
The DNA here is from genome assembly GCA_013397115.1 of Edolisoma coerulescens. NCBI lineage: Eukaryota > Metazoa > Chordata > Aves > Passeriformes > Campephagidae > Edolisoma > Edolisoma coerulescens. Next base: position 2,380,558 of record VWZW01007479.1, read on the forward strand.
TCAACCACAACAGGAGAAACTCCCACAGGTTTCCAGGCTCTGATTTGGCTGTAAAAATAATAATAGGACAAAATAATCAACCGTGATGGATATATTTACTAGGAGTGGGATTGTAATTATTCCCTAAGACCATAAATAGTCATAGAAGTGAACAAATCACAGACTTGTGCAAAACCTGGACAATGGATCCAGCAGTGAAAAAGTCCTCACATGTCTGCTAGGGCTCCTGTTCAGTTTTAAGCCTAAGTGATGAAAGGAGGGCTGAAGCATGTCAGAAAATCTGCAACACTATAATTACTTCAATCACATCATTTGTTTGTGTTTATTTCTACTGCCAATGTCTAACCCATTTTTCCTCAGGGGAAAGATTGGGATACCTTCCAGGCACCAAATAAATAAACCAAACTTCATTCTTCCTGAAATTAGGAACTTCTTTTATCATGCTCCCTCCTATTTATCTCCTTTCTGATGTACACAGCCCGAGAGGATATGGGAGAGTATTAGAGTAGAGCTCAGTGATCTGCATTGGACACCAGGCAGCTGCTGGGAGGATTCCAAGGTTTTAGATCCAACTTATAAAGTCCTGAACAGTTTTGGACCTGGCAGATGTGGGGAGGTCATTTCTCATTCAAAGATGTGGAGGTTCATCAAGATAAATACACAAGATGTGCCCAGCAAAGGGTCCTTTATTTTGGAAATAGTTTTCCCTATTTCTCTAACCTGTGGGCATGCTGTGAAGTTTGCTTTCTCTTCTCTATGTAAAATCACCTGGTGTAGAGAGGTTTTTCTGTGTACCAGCTATCCTTTATCTCTGCTGTCACTCTCCATTTATCATGTAAATGCCTAAAGTATTGTATAGGTAAATTTTTAAAAATAAATAACTAATTTAGTAAAATAATTGGAGTCCCTTCTGAATATATTTTCAATTCCTTTAATTATTCTTAAGCCCTTTTTTGAGACACTTTTAGTACCTTTCCCAAGATATAGTAACAATATATATAGTATTCCAAAGCAGGCCATTACACTGACCTATGTGTATATATTATTTTCATATTCTCCATCCCATTCCATAAACACTCTAGCAACTTCTTTGTTTGCTTGTTTGTCTGTTTTTACTACAGCTGCAGTCTGACAGAGATTTTCTTTGTGCTGTCCATAGAGACGTCCTCATGTCTTTCCTGGACTGACAGAGGTAAATCAGAATCCTGTAAAGATATTTTCAAGTAGATTGCATGTTCCTCCCCCATGTATTATCACTGAATTCCTTTTGGCATAGTTTTACCCTTTCATCTAAATCTCTCTGTAACTCTCGATATTGAAGCTGAACTTGTTCAACTTAAACAACTTTGCCCCATTTGCACACTTTGCACTCGACTGCTCAATTCTTCCTCCTGAACTGCATTAATTTACAGTGAAAACAGATTAGCCTTTTTAGGCAGTATACAATTCCTATTTTCCCCCAGAGCCAAAAATATCCAGTTCAATGAACCAAGTAACATACATTCTGGTGCTTGCCCAGCCATGGGTAAAATAGCCCCAGAGTCCAAAATTTCAGCTCTGAAGAACTTTTTTCTGTGGTGATGCTCTCCAGTGAAGGTCAGATCTAGTGACTGCACAGCAGTGGCATGCTGATGTGAGCCCACAAAGTTCTTTCTGATAAATAGTTTAGAGACTGCCATACTAAGGACAGGTTTACTGGAGGAATGGAGTACAGAAAGTTGGAAGGCATGAAAAATCTTCTTTTCCTTCCCATCAGTACGATGTGTTTTTTCACTGTACACAATTTTGGTATTGAAGATATTCAGCCCACAGCTGGTCTATTCATAGTCACAGCTCCAGTGCCTGCAGCAGTTAATTGAGGATCTCACTGGACTAACTAGTGGTATTGCTTAAATAAAAAAAGGGATGATTTCTTCTCCTACCCATCATCATTCCTTACTTCCAAAATACAGAGGTTGTATAAAATACCCTGTCCAACAACTTCACCATGCACTTTTTATAGTTATATAGTTTTCCTGTCTCATCAGCCTGTAAGATATCTCAGCAGCCTTCTTCAGAAAAAGATTTTTAGGGTTTAGACCACTGTCTTTTATCCTGAGACATTTCTGGATTTTTTTTTTTTTTTAATAATGACCAAAAGTGCATATGAATAAATTTTCAAACAATTTTTTCACCTGGGAAAAAATATAATCACAGAAAATGGTTGCTTTTCCTTGAAATTGTTTGTATATAATATTTCATTAATAGTAGTAATTTTCTGTCCTTTGGGAACTTTATCACTAAAAAAACAGAAACAACAATACTTACTTAAAAAACTGGTAACTGTCACAAAATCTAATAATATGCTAAAGTTTGGAAATTTTTTTTCATAAACTAGAACTTTATCACCATTGAACATTGCAAATAGATTAGATATACTCCTTCTGGGCAATTCCTATATGGTTCCAGGTTCGGTGACATCAGACATTCCCTCAACTCCTCCATCCACATTCCTGCTTTCAATTGGTCTCTACAGAGGCAACAATGCTTTGTGCAAGGAGAAGCTCAGCCTAGTGCCACGTCGAGTCACCTGAGCTACCTCGAACACACTGAGGGACAACATCAGTTCCCTGGTGAGCTTTCTCAACAAACTCTCTACCATGTGTGGGTTATCACCTCTGAGTGCATCGGTTCCCTTTCGAACACGCCTGTTGTCTGCTCAGCCACGCGCCAATACATTAGACAGACATGTCGTTCCCATGAGAAGTTTAGTTTGCTGAGCTTCTTAAAGACTGGAGAATAACAGCATCAGTGGGAGCGCTGACACTAACTCCAGCACCTGGTTCTCAGCCTGCAAAGCACTTTAGGGCTCAGCACCCCACTACAGGACAGGGGAATGGGAGCCACAACGATGTAATTCATCAAGAAAGAAGAAGAGGAAATGGTGTCACATCTGTGAAATTGTAATGTGAGACTGATGAATACTTGTGTACCTGCAAAACTAGCTGTAAAAAACTAATTCTGGGGGCAGAGTGGCAAATTTAGCTGCATCTCATGGTGCTTGAATTGTGGCCAGTGTTTTTCAGTAAATCTTAGTCAAGGTGGAAAACTTTCTTGACAACCATCATTCCTACTTCCCAAAAAGTGTTATGCTGTTGTCCTTACCCGGCAGAGCCGCTGGCGAGCCATCCTGTGGTGCAGCCAGCAAAAGAACAGTCCAGAACAGCCCTTTTCAGTTCTTCTGCAGTTGCTAAGCGAGCACTCAGGTCAACACAAGCTTTCTCAGCTTCGGCTAAATCCAGACCCTGAGAGTTGTTCTTGGACTCAAGCACAAACACTTTCCCTGCAACACCAAGAAAGGACATGTCATCCGTCATGGAATTGTACTCAATACATATTCAACAGAAATATTGCAAATTATCACCAAATAAAGCCTTCATGCTTTTATTAAATTTATTTTAATGGGCCACCTACTTCTTGGAAAGCAGAATTTAATCAAGACTGTAAGTATCCTTGTGTTAGCTTTTCTTTTAATTTTGTCCACCAACAGAAAAGCAAGTCATTCCTAACTCAGAGGAGAAGCTTGTCTTGCCTCTGTAGGTCTGTGCTTAAGATCTGGAGAGAGAAAACATGATACTCTCTCATATGCACATATAAAAGTCAAAGTCAGAAAGAAGCCCTCCTGTAGGCTGCTAATACCGGAATCCATTGCTAAACATTTTACAGTTACTCTAGAAAAACTACATCTATAAAGTAAGCATATGCCTAAAAGCCAGAATTGCAGCCCCGTCTTCCATGTCAGAAATAGATTTATACTTATTCTTTAAAATCAAAATGATGTCATTCTATGACATCTTGTGTCTAAATGCAGACCGCTTTGTTATCATGTCTTTTTGGAAAGACAGACAAAATTTTTTATTAATGGAAGGATTTTTTTTTTTTTTGAATGAGCATGAGAACATATTTAGCATAACATTTTTTGGTGTTATTTTTATTTTCAGTTCAGTTTATTTTACTTTAATTTATCTAATACTGGGAAAGCTGAAAGGATGAAAGTTAGAGGTTTTGGCAACTGGGAACAGGTCAGTTGGGGTTTTGGCAATGAAGCTTGAGAAGTTACTGGGTTATGAAATAAACATATTAGCTGTGTGCTCCAGAAAAAAAAATAAACAAAGAGACAGTTTGCAGCTGACATTTAAGTCGCCATAACTATCTTTTTTCTGGTGCTAACATCCCTCAGAATGCATTCTAGATTTCAAAGTTACAGACTGAGATTGCTTGCAGGTGCAGGAAGAAAATTATTAAGCACTGTTCATTCAGTAAATGCCTGGAAACACTTACTTATGTTTTATTTGCAAAGTGGATTAGTGGTAGTGATTGTATGAATGCATAACTTCCAGCACATAGTGAGAGTTTACGTAGCCAGCTTCACACTCCTTGGAGATACTGACCAGTTTGGGAATTCTTCAGACTGATTCAGCCTAATTCTGTACCAAGTGCCACCCTCATAACATACTTTTTCAACAAATTGGTAAATCTGATTCTAATCCTAAATACAGGGAACTTATACATGGTAGGCCTGCCCCCGACAGCTTTCTGTTCTCACCTGTGCACAACTAAACCCACCAGAAGAATCGAGTCCTTATACCAAAAAATGTAGTTTCCCTCAAGTAAACACTTCATTTGTGTTTAAATTAGCTAGCAAGGGCAGACGAGTCCCAGTGAAGATTCCTACTTTGGTGGGAATTCTACACGTGCACAGCAAGAAGTCGTCCTTGGGCAGATGGCAATTTAAATAAGAGGGACAAGCAGCTATGAGAAAGAACAGAAATTCGGAGTACCCAGGGTGATTTTCCTAAGGCAGTTAACAGTGGCTGACCAAGGAATACAACCAGAAACACCAGACAGTGTGATAGCCACTAGATGACATTGTCTTTAGATTCTCCACTGTAATCAACACCATTAACTGTAATTAGAACAGGGGGTTTTACACAAAGTAGTGAAAGCAGCAAACCTCTACATCCCTGAGTACACAAACATCAGGATTCTTTGCAACGTGTCCCAAATAATGCACATGACACTAATGTAGCTCCTGTTTCCTGAGCCATGACAGACACAGGGAAGTGTGCATGGCCTAGGGAGAGAGATAGTATAAGCAGAGATGATTTTGAACAACCATTCTTAAGTTGCAGGACAACTTTCATTCCTAAAAGAAAACAGAGATCAAGTATAATGCTTTACTGAGGCTTTGTCCCAACTAAAAGCTTGTCCACATTCTATATTTCACCATTTGACTGTCAGGATTGAGACGCATCATCCAAGACATAGAGGTCAAGTTTGCATAGCATCTGATTTAAATTGTAGATGTTATTTTGACATGGCATAACCCTTATTTTCCAGCTATTAGTATTTCAGTTAGAAGCCTTAAAGAAAGGAATATCATCAGGCATTGAGTTCCATCTAGATATAATTAGAAGAAATTAAGTTAATTGTTTAGTCTTTTTGCCAGTAAGCAACAGTTACATTTTTAAAGGAGTTAGCTATCCAAGACAGGGGCTGAGACAGCTTTCCATGAGTACTGCTACGTTGTCTGCTAGTACTCAAGATACACTAACTTTTTTTTTAGAAACTACGAAGATCCTGTCAAAACAGAGTCTTGTCCTTTGAAAAGGTATCTGGGCTGTTCAAATGATATAAACAAGTGAATTAGAAGGTAAGCTAGGAAACACTGTTTGGGAAGTTACAGTGAACTGCTTTATAGGAAATTCTGGTTAGCCAGAAGTGGGTAAAGAAGGCCAACCTGTTTACCAGACTAACCTGTGAATCTTCTTCAAAGTTTTAGAAGCTCTGTGGCTATCTGCCCAGTTTTCTAGATGTTCCCTCTTGTTTTGTCTAATTTCTTACTTAGAAAATAGCGAGTAAGGTTCACTTATCAGATGCTTGACCAATGGAATAGCTGGATCCTCAGTATCCTGAGATGTGTCACATTACTGAGGGGCATTGACAGGAAAAAAATACCGGAGATATTCTAGCATGGTAATAGGAAAAACACAAAAGCACATCAAAACAGGAAATCCCCTTAAACAAAAAAGACTGCAATATTGAATTCTGCACCTTACAGTGTCACGGCTAACACACTCAAGATATCGATATATTGAATTTTTCTCACTTTTTATCTCAAAAGTGATATCATTTTCAGTCTAAGGGAATCTAAGGGTGCTGGCTAATTATTTGTAACATTTCTATTGGTGCTAGTTGTAATGAAAGGTTTCTTTAAAAAGGACTGTCTCGCATACTTGATGACATAGCAGTCATTTTTTTATATTGGCATGGTTGAAATCAGTCTTATCTCTGACATAAGACAGTATCAAGAGAGGTGTTGTCATTCTGTTTTAAATATGAGACTGTTCTGTATTTCCATAAGACACAGAATGAAGGATCATGTCTACACGGAGAATGTAGTATGCCTTTGGTTTTGGTACTTTTGAGCAGCCACTGTGTCTGAGCTCTCTCTCTACTCTTGTCACTTCATTTCTGCCCTATAACATTTGTTTCCCCATAATGCTTCCACCTCCACAGAGCGGGTGGAAATTTGTTACCAAAACTCTACACACTTTTCTGAAGATTTTCTAAACAAAGCAAGTCCCTTTCATTGAAAGATCAAGCAAAAATCCATGCAAAGTAGTATTTCTCAGGAGGTTTACTGAACATGTTGAGTTTAGCAGGTTCAGAATGAAAAATATCCTTGTCACAGTAAGGTTCTTTTAGATTCCCATTTGAAACAAGTGACAAACCTTTTAACTTCAATGATGAGGTATAAATAACAAGATATCATTCTTCCAACCGTTATTTGTCAGTGGGATTCATAGTTCACATGAAAAATTCATGCTTGAAGCAAAAGAGATTCTCTCTTTAACAACTAGCCTATATTAGATTGTTAGCCTCTACCATTATCTGATCACTATTATTACAGAATATTGATTATATTTTGATATATTGATAATGCTTTAGTTATTTTCTGCAATAGATTAATATAGCTTTTACTTAAGAGTACCCCAGTGTATTCTGATTGAAAACATACCCACAGATGCATAAGGCTCTAGGAATCTCAGGGCTTCTAGGAATCATTTTTATCACCTTGTTCAATTCCTGCATAAGTAGACTGTAGATTTCCCTCGGCAATTCCACCATGAAGTCCAAAAATTCATGGTTGAACTAGAGCACGTCTTTTCAACGAGCATCCAGTCATGATTCAATGTCTCCAAGTAATAGGGAATTTACAGCACACTCTACAGTGAACTGTTCCAATGGTTCATTAATCTTACTCCATCTTATTTCCAGCTCCAAATTTTGCTAAACTCAGCTTCTAACAACTGATCCTCCTAATGCTTTCAAGACTTAAGAGACATCTACAATCAGATACACGGAAGTGCAAAAAAGGAGTTCTTCAAAAATAAAACCAGTCCAAAAGCTGTTTCTTCACATTTTGTGGAAGGTCAGTAGGTTTAGCAGAATTCTATTGGTTATCAAGAAGACAGTTTGGCTGATTTATTTTTTTACAGTAACAGATACAACAAGAAGTTCTTCTGAGGTGCACAGGCACAGCTCAAATCCCACTGAAATGAGTTCAAATTTCTCCATGTCTTCAGCAGGATTTGCATTACACTTGAAGAAGGAACATAAAACTGTATAGTCAAATACACTTTGAAGTAAGAACATCTCTCAAAAATAACATAAAATGAAAGCACTTTAAAAGGCATGCCCAGTGTGCTGACCTCAAGACATGACACTTTCTATTTCAAAGAATAAAAATTATTCCATTTCAACCAAATAAATTTGGTGAAAGATGTACAAATATGGAGTCCACTACATTTTTACTTGAATGTTTAAAATTTCAAATTGAGGTAAAAGAGAGCAGAGAAAGGGAAGGTCACTTCTGTGCTTTGAGAGCAATGTAATTTCCATTTCTATGGCTGTGTGTAACAATGTAACTTTGTTGTAAGTGTAAAGGTGGAGGATCCAGTAACTCTAGAATTGCAGACAGAGATTTGGCTAATTACCAGTTCATTGGTACCATTTGGCTAATGAGAGTTCACGAATGTGGAGTTTATTTCTGTGAGAAACAAAAGTGAATGATGTCTTATTCAATTCAAAAAATATTACATCAACAGAAAAACGGCAAAATTAAGAGGTCACCTCTGAGTTCCCCCTCAGCTAAACTCAGCTTGAGCCTAAATTTTGATTTTACTACACACTTTAGGAACAAATAGTTGGAATTGTTAATGCAAGAATGTGTGTTGTTTTGCAAGCGGGAGACTGAAATTTGTAGACATCTGCTACTGAAATGTGAGCGTCTAGAGAGAGCAGAAGAGAAAAAACCATATATTTTTTCCTTTACTTTAAAAAAAGGATGCAAACCAAGCCAAATTAAATACTCTGGTAGGGGGGTTTCCCTATTTTGGACATCATCAGTTTCTAGTTAGAGGCATGTCTCTCAGATCCTCACCTATTTGACACCAGCTTGCTGGACTCTGGATCCTTTCACTTGCAACCTCTGCAGTCACTATGCATGGTCACTACTGATGACTGCTTGACCAACAGGGACTCATGTAATCCATATTTAGCCAAGAGACCAACTCCACTTTGGCACAATTAGTAAAGTTTTGAAATTAGCACATTTTTACAATTCAAGAGTGTCTCAGTATGGTAGATGAATTGCCATCACCCTCTCCTGACATGCTCTGTCTCAGAGCAAGTACTCTGCCGGAAAGAAGGGTTCATATGTGTGGATGTTTTAGGAGCCATGAAAAGACAAAACAGAGATGAAAAAAAGCCCAGGCAACTCCTGTGCAGGATGCTGGAAGTCGCATCCTTGTTCTCCTATTCCAGTGCAAATGGAAAACAATTTCAGCCCCCTGAATTTGCACTGACACAACTGAGAACTGCCACAATGACCCATATTATTCTCCAGTAACTGCACTGGCAGTGGCACATCATGGTACATCAGAGCAGGAACAAGGCCTTGAGGAGCCTTCTGTCCATCTGACCTGGACCAGAACAGCTTTGAGCGAGCACATTCCAATTGGGAAAAAAAGCTGCAAAGTGAAACAAAGCTATATTTTATTTCTGCATTTGCCTGGGTCTTTCTGCAGCCTATTTGTGCTACAGCAATATGTGCCATGGTAAATAATGGTCAAAAGAGATCGGTTAAGCTCTGAAGCTTTACACCTTCACCAGACCTCGATGGCCACCAGTTTTATTGCCTGCTCTCTGTCATTATTTTTGCGTGAGATAATAAAACAAAAGTCTTCCTTAGGGAAATATATTGCAGCCAGTTTCAGACGTTTGACCATAACAGGGGCCAGTCTGAATTTCACAGGTTTTTTTACAAGGCAAATTCAAAATCCCTTTAGCAGTTTGCAACACAGTCAGATACTTTCAGTTAAAAATAACAAATACACAAACACATAAGTGTCACTCAGAATAGTCCATTGGCACTTAAGTGACATTTGCATCTATTAGAAACTAGCAAAATTGTATTTTCACCTACAACTTAAAAAATGAGAAGGTGGATCAGGCCAGAATATGCTGTAAAAGAAAGTATTAATCCTGTTTCATACTCTCAGATCTTCTTAAACACATAATGGTAAATTTTAAAGCTGACATAGAGGGTTTCTTCTGTTTTAACCCAGATGGCTTATAGGACAGTGTTACAGTTGTTTGCTTGAATATTAATATTAGGAGAACCCACTGAAGATCAAGTTAATAGCAGACTTACACATCTTTCATAATACTACTTAGAATTTAAACAAAATTGCAAACCATACTATTATAATAATGCTTGACAATTGTAAAGTACTTCAGATATTCTACCCTTTAATTCTATAAATGTTTTACCACATGTGAAGTAAATTTGACAAAGTGTTGAATGACAACTAAAATCTGTCATGAACTCTGCTTTAAAGTGATCTCCAACATTTTTTTTTCCTTTCTCTTTTAGAAGATGGCTGTTTAGGAATCAAGAAGTTAATTTAGTTAATTTTATAGAAATAATACAAATTGGAAGGTGGCCCTGAAAAAACAAGGGGATCTTCAGGTGAAGCATTCTTAGCAAGGGAAATTATTAATCCTGTCCTGTGTCCTTAAGTTCTGTGAAGAATCCTTTTTCATGGATATGCTTTTCTCCCCTCTCCTCATTTCAAAGGCATTTTGCTTGAGAAGGAGTACATCCTAAAACAGAATCACAATTTTGCCTACTGCAACACGGTGCAGTTGTCTGACACATTTCTTTTCCTTTATGCTTAATGAAATGTAATTCTCTTAAAATTTACAAGACAGGGTTCTGTTGTATAAATGGTATTTTACTCAAAGCAGTAGAAATATACAGGCAAGATTAATTTTCACCCTTTCCTTTGCCATACTTTGTCATCAGCTGAAAGAAATCTAAGTTAAACAGGAAAAATACTCTGAGAACAAACAAGAAGAGATTTTTATTGCCTTATAATATTTAAGATCTGTTCTCTGGAATAATGCAGCAAACATCAATGGTAAAGGATTAGGGTATTGAAATAAAAAAATCCTGAGATTGGGCATAAATTTATCGCAGCTGTGAAAGTGGAAAAATATCACGATTCAGCATTGCTCTCCCAGGAAAAGACACAGTTGCTTCAAAAGTAAGTTGTGTTTTGGTTAAGACAAGTTGGTCATCATTATCACAAGCTGAATCACTAAAAGGGCAGTAGGCTACTGGAACCTTTCAAGGGATGCAGCTATTCAGGATTACCATCAGTGAGTAAAAAGTCCCGTTTCACAGTAACTGGTAGCTGGTGCTTCAGCCAAATCCGTGTTCTGATCACATCCCTCAGCAGTGAAGTGCAGATGAAGCTCATGTGTAGAAAGGTGAGCAGTCATCTTCAGCATGTGTGGCACTGAACAGAAGAGGTTATCAAAGTCTTTCACTCCTTGGATTCCCTTCCTCAAGTACCTGCCCGTACAAAGTGACACAGGGCAGAAGTGGGCAGTTCTTTAGAGAAAAGGTGCTTTGAATTATAAGGAGAGGTCTCCTGTAGCTGAGTCTTCTCAGTCATGTTCTGGCTTTGTTTCGTTATTCTTATTTCCTCTGGAAAAGTTCACTATCCTGTCATTTTGTTGTAATAAAACAATCTTAGCCTTCTGGGATCTTATTTCCTTTCTCTGCTTAACCCCAGGATATTTGTAGAGTCTCAAAAACCTCTGAATCAGAAGTTTCCTAATGCAAATTGGGGCGTGTATTTAAGCTTCTTATTTAAAAAAAAAAAAAAAGAAGTTGGTTTGGGATTCTTTTTTTTTTTTTTGCAATAACACATTTCAACATACAGCTCTCATTCCAGCCATAGCAACCCAGCCCAAACTGAATGGGAGACTCACCATCAGCCTGAACAGAGATGATCTGAAGTATGAAGAAGACAGATCCCACGCCCTGGAGAAAGGTGAGAGAGAATCTTTGAGAGCCTGGAGCCATTGCCCTGCTTGCAAAGCCCTCCGCCGCAGGAGGTTGGCTGCCGAGGCTTTTTCTCTCTCCTCCTCTGCACTTTCGCAGCGGGGTCTGCGGTGATGATTTCAAGGAGCACTTTCCCTCGGCAGGATCCTGCGTCTTGGGTTTGCACTGAAGGCGGGAGGGGTGGAAAAAGAAAGAGGGAGGGAGAGAGGAATCCTTGGCTTGGCTAGTGTGAAGGGGAGGGGAAGGTGGGGGGGAGATGTCCAGCCAGCTGGGGTTGGGGAGAGACTTTATCCAGCCCAGTCTGCAGGGCAGTGCACAGAGAACCAGTGTGAAAAGTCACATTGTCCTGCCGGTAAATACCTAATGGATCACGGTGGAAGAAATGTAAAAGCCAGGAGGGAGAGAGAAGGGGGGGGGAAAGGACAAGCGACGAGCAGAAGTAATCCCTGGCTGAGAGGAGAAGGGTAGCTACACAGCTGGTGCTGGTACACGGTGAGTTTGTGGGCTTAGCTGAGCATCTCCAGAGGGATGGGTGCAGGTGTGGGGAATGTTTTCCTCTCCACAGCCCAAAATCAGCCAGCAGTGCCTTGCTGGGGTCAGTGGCTGCTGCAGCAAGAGTGATGGTGTTCAGGTGAGGGCTGAGGAGAAGTGCCAAATGGCATGGGACCCTGGTGACCAAGCCTCCCTGAGGAACAGCACTGGGATGGATTAAACCTGCTATTTCGGATTCCAGCTTCGGGATGGGCATGAGGAAACGAAGGTTGAAGCGGGGGTCCATCAGCTGGTCTCTGTCAGCACTCCTGGTCCAGATGAATAGCCTTGGTCAGGTTTGAACACTGTGAAAGCAGCTGGTGAAGGGAGTTTCCAGTTCCCACTAGCACTTACAGAACTGACATCTGTCCCTCATTCTCATTTGTCTTATATTTGTCCCAACACAAGTCAAAAGAAACCCCCACAATGAGAGGAAACATACTAGTGGTGATGCCAGGATTTATTTAGCTAAATATATAAACGGAATAGTTTTGTGTTGCTGTTGGAACTCAGCAGGGTTCAGAAATGTTGTTTTCATATTCCCATCCTATTTTGCTTTTATTTCAGCTTCTTAAAATTTTTTCCCTTAGAAATTTGAAGCTGGGCAGAAACGTTCAGTCTGGCAAGAAACTGTGAGCCACCAGGAACAGAAATAAGGAGCTGATCCTTCTCACTGCCAGAAGCCCTGGTGTCCTACAAGGCAAGGTGCTGGTAGGCAGTTGCAGGCATCAACTGAGAATGATGAACCTGCGCAGTGTTGGTTTTGTTCTCGCAAAAAATTACTCAAGCTCAGGAACTCCTTTATAGGAAATTCAAGGAAGTAACTCACACCATAGCGCTAGAAGTTTTAAAAATACCTACATCTGATGGATTTGGGAAGATAATACCCTGATCCTGTTGACTTCAAAAGAATTGTAGCCTTCTTCCTCTTCTGTATGCTCATATCTGGCATATGAATGTACATGCTGAAAAGTTGCAGATAGGTTTCAGGTAGCTTTGAATTTTCTGTTTATCCAGAGAATAGAAAGGGCAGCAGGGTTATTTTTTGCTTTGTCTTGCCAGCCTAACTCGTAAGGAATGCCTTCAAAATGAGAAGGATGGGAAGTTCCTTTTTCACTCTCCCTTAACACAGGGTGCTTGGCATAGCACAACAACAAAAGTGCATTTCATTTCAAGAGAAACTCTAAGCTCTGTACAACGGGTGTTAGCACACAACATGACAGAAAGGGAAACAGAAAACTGTAACGTTCATTCAGTTTATGTTTCTTTTACTAGCAATGTAGCTAATGGCATAAAATGCAATTTTAACCCTCTGATGCATCAATAGTTCTACCCCTATTTTAAAAAGTGGTGGACACTTCTAGTGAGACAGCAAAGAGATTCCATGAAACTGAATAAGTAATTACAGCAAGACTCACAGACATTAACAGAGACCTAACAAGACCACAGCAATAGCTCCAGGTCTCCCTGACACTTGTCATGTGGATGATGACTTGGTTGGCCCTTTGCTGTCCTCATGAGTTTGGCCAAAGCAGGTGGAGGAAAGGACTGTATCTTCCGGATTTCCACCTAAAATTCCTAAGGTCTGTTGGGTTAGTTTTGCTATAATTGGCTCATTTCCTTGTGTTGATATATATAAAGGCATGTTGCCACTCTGGCTTCTGTCTTGGAAAATCTCAGCTTGTATTCTTGAGTAGAACATCTTACTGTTTTAAAGAATTACCACAAGACCACAAGATCTGTTCCTTTTTGAAGGCATGAACAGTTCGTAGAATGACCTGGCTTCTTCTTGCCATCCCATCTCAGCTGTGAAGTAAGTCTGTAAGTGTGGAAAGGTAAGGACATTTACCAGTTATTAATTCCTGGAAGGTAAGTATTTCACTGCCAAACATTTGTCCTTCCAGTCTTATATTTCTATCAGCAAAAATTCCTGGTCTTAGTGTATTTTGGAAGATTTTTATAAAGCTCAGCAGAGTAGGTTTTATACTTAGAAGATATGAATGGTTTTGCATTGAAATCAACATTAATCAAGAAAAAATCCTGCTTTTAGAATCAAATCCTTCTTGGAACCAAAATCTCAAAATGAGATCTGGAAGTTAAGATGCTTAGAAACAGATATAACCTTTTGCTCAGAACCTCTGGCATTCGTAGCACTACAGTAACACATCAGTCAGACCATTCAGTGTATAAAATACAATGTATTATGACAGATTACAAAAGATTAATTGTGCCTGCAGCTTTACACCACTGATAGATTGTGCCTGCCTTGGGAGCAGTGAAGGTGCCAGTGGGGATATTTTGTAAAACAATGCTTCACTGTGTGCAAACTTTTATGTAGTGAGTAAGACACGTGAAGGCACTGGGTTATAAAGTATGTACATACACGTATGAATGCACACACACAAGACACTTGCATGCTGTGAAGCACACAATAAAGGTTTGGACATCTACTACCTGAACAGCATCTATGCGCATTTACAGCTGGAATATCTCATTCAAGTTAGAGTCGATTTTTAAGACTAAATAAAACACCTAAAACAAATACAAGTGAATAAAGACACATTTGCAAACAGCAACACATGTATTTACAAGAGATATTATTGTATTTGGTCTCTTCCTATCTACTACTGGGAATATTTATTTTCTGCCACCGAAGATTTATATACTGTAAACATTGCACCAATTCTGCAAATCCTAACAAATGATCTTGAGCCTTTGCAAGATAAGGACTAGGATCCTCAAGTCTTGAGCAAATAGACACTCAGAAACATTTGCTATCTTAAGCCAAGCTGGGCAGATGTTGGGAGATTCGTTAAAGTGCTGCAGCTGGCCAAGAAACTGGTCTTTGAAGAATGCTGGATAGTCATAGGAAAGGTCACTTTTCACATCAGAATGAAGCACAATAGAAATAAACTTTCTGTTCAGAAAAAGATACCTTTCTCTTCTGTCACTAAAGCACGAGATTCTGTTTAACTTGTTTCTCTGCATAATGCAATAGCTTCAGATGTTGACAGTCTGCATAATTTAGCTTGAAGGACTGAATTTAAATGGAATATAGTCTTTAGGTTTACTTATCATCTTAAATTTTCATTACTTTTTTTTTTAGAAAGAGATCCAGATTAATATATGAGGAAGGTGGTGACTAAATTGCTCTAACCAGCATGATTATTACAATTTTTAATACAGTCTGGAAGTTCTGAAGCACTGTCTTGAGATGAAGCTGAAAGGAGATAAATACAGAAATAACTGAGGCTTAGAGTTTGCTAAGTGCCCTAAGCGCAGCTGCAGCATCTACACAGAATTATAGCGCTATAGGATAACTCCATAACTATTTCTGACGATCCACACCCAGGTATGAGTTACCCTTTCCAAACTTTCAGATACCAGTTGATCTATATATAAATGCAACCAAATAACTGGTTTCCTACAGGCCAGACATGTTGACCATGGCTCTCTCTAGGTACAGTGGTGGCGATTGTGGAAACCAAGAGGATTTGGGTTCTGCAGCTTAATAACACATCAACTTGTAAGCCTGCACAACCTCTTCAGACTCTTTCTCTTCCCATATAAACAGAGATAACCAGCCTTACACACTGTTCTGATATGCTCTTAGTAAATCAACGTAAGCTCTTTATAGATACTTTTGAGGTATCATATCATTATAATTGCGGAAGTCTGTGCCTTGTGCCCCTGCTAGAAAAAGGACACAAAGAATTATGGCTTGACTTCCCAAGGACCATGTAAAGGGATCTGAAATACCTAACAGATGATATAGCATTTACACACAAGCACTGCAATGACATCTCCTAAAGGATATGGAGTCTGTGTGACTAAAAGGCAGGCAGGAAACCTTGGTAGCACTGTACACCTATTGTTTCCATGGATAGTACACCTACTGTATACTGGGATCCAAACTTATTCTGCAGCTGTCTCCAAGCTTCTAACCCCCAAAAGCTAACTGGAGACGTGAAAGAAAAAAGAAGGAGAGAAAGATTTCTTTGTTTATAAAACGTGAAATATTAGGCAACAGCAACACAGACAAACATTTTTCAGTGTCTGGCAGTCTGCAACAGTCTACTAGCTGCAGGGAACTTTTTATTTTATTTATACAGAGTGTTTGCACCTAATTAAATGCAAAAGTAGAAATGTGCAGAACTACCTGAAAGTAATTCAGGGAGCTGACAAAAAAAAAAGAAAATTTTAAAAAAAGGGAAAAGGCATATTTCCCCCACTTTGTGGGTGGTGGGTTGAACACAGGGACCTGTGTCATGGAGCTGCTGACCCTAAGAAAGAGTGTGATTCTTACACTTACATCATGTTATGTGGGGTCAGGCGTTGTCATGTGACAGGCCATGACCCTCATATAAATCATTGCCATGTAAACTGTAAAAATTACACTTCATTTCTGGGACACTGAGCAGTCTCAAGAAAAGAATGAAGGTATCTGGTCATAAAACAGTAGCTGCAATATTAGTGATATGCAAAATTAATTAAATTCTTTTTTCTGACAAACAGAGGCAAGCAAAACTTTTGGCTGCTCTTGGTGTTATTTGGCTGGGGGAGTGTGGTAACTTTCACTTCTTCTTTTTTTAAGGCCTTGCAGCACTTTAATGGGTGAAAGTTATGTAGCAGTGTAGAAAAGTACTTAATTTTACCTACATGGTTTCTCTTTGTTCTCTGTGGGCATCTGTAAAAGTCTAGGTGGATAAGAATCTAATACCTTGCCTAGATTTTCACGTTGAGCCTGAGGACAAACCACTCCCATTTCACTGTTTCATCCAGTTTCTCACACTCTCCAGCCTTCACCAGCCATGGTCTGCATTTCGATGAGAGAGAGCAATTAAATTCAAGGCTGCCTGCATCTGCCCAGCCCATTGCTGCTGAACGCCTCACACTGTGGGTATGTGGCATGGAGCAAGCATGGAATGTGGCTCATCTTCTCACAGCCCCAGGGCAACAACCAGATACAAGACAGTCTCTTCCTGAGGTCTCACTAGTGCTGAGCCTCCTCCAAAGCAGTGTGCCCACACCAGCATCTGTGCGTGCATCAGCAGGCGCTGTGCTGCAGCCCCTGCACACACGGGGCCAACAGGGACCACCCCACAACAGCTGACCTTCAGCATCTACCACACAACCTCACACCATCTCCCTCCACTCCCACTTTGAGTGCCTCCAACCACCTGTGAGCCGCGCTGCCTGGAGACCCAGGAATACCACAGGGCCAGTGGCAGGACATCTTTGGCCCCAGCAAATTTATAAGTTGCCACCTCCCTGGCACACAGCACACGCCATGGAGTTTCCTTCCTCTTGCAGAATTGTGCTCCAGCATCTCAGCTTTGGTTTTCAATGGGACACATCCAATCCTTCCGTTTGCAAACAGACCTTTGAAATTATGGAAGAAGGAGGGGTTCCTCAGAGCTGCAAATGCTCCCAAACAGCTCTGGGGAATATACAAGGCCATGGTTGTAGTGTTTGTCATGCTTCCAGCATAGCAATTAATTTGTAATTTATTTTACCAGTCACCTAATATTTTTACTTTTGTGCCTCAGCTGCCTTCTCCAGCTATTTCCTAGAAGTTTGTTTCACTGCATTTTAAGGTATGTTCCCTGGACCTTAAGGCACCCTAATTTCTCGTCAGGTGTTAGCTCTGCCCTCTAGTGCTGTGTGCGACACAGGGACTGGGTGTTGTGTCACAGAGCCATGGCTGGTGTTCAAAAGCTGACTGGTCAAACGCTAAACCGCCAAAAACTTACAAGTTGACTAAATTGACTTGACATTTTTTGTACCTCCTGGGACTGGGTTGCCAGTCTATTTGCAATCATTTAAACAGCAGACCTCTTAAATACAGCTTGCCTAAACCCCAGCATTTTACAGCACCAACCCATTCAACTAAAATCTATTTATTGCACGTTTGTGTGGCTCAGTCTGTGGCTCTGATCCACCCCACAGGTTCTCGGCTGCTGGGGGTGTGACCAAGTGCTGTGTTGGGCAAAGGCAACTGAGAAAGTTCTTCACCTCAGTGCCTGGAATTCAAGGTCCCAGTGGAAGGAACAGCTGAGCCAAAGGGAGCACAGGGCTCTGCTGAAGCAGAAGGTTTTTATGGCAGACTGTCACAGTAACCAGACATGGTATAGTCATGAAATGCAAGTGAGTTTTGGCCTGGACGCTTTGCAAACCTTATGCAAGAACTTGTGATAGTGCTTTGCACTCAGCCAGTAGTGTTTTTAAGTAGAGTTTTATGCAAACTCTGAAGTGCTGTGTTTTCCTAATTCCGCTTGGGGAAAATGACATTGCTGAAACACACTGTAGCAGTTAGGATAAAGCTGTTGTGTTTCCTAACTCAGCAGAACTGAGTACAGGGAGTTGAAAGCAAGGCTGTTGACACCAATATTTGAAATGCCTTCCCTCCTTGCACAAGCCAAGCATGCCATTACTAAGGTCACTGTAAATTTTTGGTAAGACAATAAAGAATTGGAAAATGGGAAATGCTGAAGAAGCTTTGAGTCTTTCTTGTCATACTTGGGAAGAAAATAACGTTCTGCCCTCCCTACCTTCCCTTTTTCCACATAGCATGCTTTCAGGTCAGACCTCTTTCACACCTCTCCATGATCTTTCCAATATATACAGGTACTTGAGAAGCGTTGGACTAAGCATTTGGGACCATAAGGCTTCTGAGTGATATGCAAAGATCATTGGAAGAATTAGTATAACAGAGAGTAGATCAGAAAAGCTCATGCAGGTGCAGATGTTTCCAAGCTACTGTGGGAGTCCAGGGAATTGAAGCATGGAGAAGAGGCTAGAAGGAAAATTATCAAGGTCTTTTGCTCTTAGAGTAGGGAAGCCTAATTTCTGTTTTCTCAATTCCCCCACCTCCATCTTTTCAGAAAATATGTTTATCAGATTTCTCTCAATCTCTTCTCCTGCATCTTTTTGCATCTTTCCTCCAGCTCTTCAGCTTCTGAGTCTCATGCTGACATTCAGCTCTTCTGGGGTGGGATGTGTGGGTGTGTGCAGGTGTGTGTCAAATACCCAAGCATCTTATATCAGCAGACCTACCTGCCATCAGTTTTACAATGGTTAGGCTTCACTTTGGGAACATCACCTTGCATCTTCTCCCTTTCAATGCACCCTTCAGTTTGTGTCAAGAAAATGGATGAACAACATTCAAACCATGAAAACCATTCAAGCCACTGCCTGCCAAACACCATCCAAAACATCTAAAGTTCACTACACTTCCATCCTTGCAGTAAATCCAGTTGTCAGGAGCTGACTAACAACTGAATAACTGTTAAGGCAAACCCCACAACCCCTTAATGGTGATGGGGGTTGGGCAAGAACATAATTTGTGTACCAAAATATCATCTTAACAGTCTATGAATTACTGTCAGCCCCTTGAACTGGTCAGCTCTTGCAAATGGGTTTGAGTTGAATAATATAAGGAACTGTAATTGGTGTGTCCACAGATGCCAGGCTACTAACATTGCAACCATTTATTTTTATTACCCACAACAAAAATAGTAGTGGATTATTATTAGCTAAAAAAACACTGAAAATATAAATATGTTGTCATGTTAAATTTAAATGGACACCAAAACATGCACTTTTAGCAGTGGAAGTAGCCAGGATATTTTTGATATTAAAATATTTATTCAGAAAAAACCCACCTATTATCCCTCATTTGGTCAAAAAAAAAGAAGAAAAATCAACACTGTGTGTCCTCAAAGAATTGATTGTTTTAACTCCCTAAGTAGAAGGAAATTTGTAATAACTCTGTATTCCTAGGACAGTCCAGGGGTTGAATATTCCTATTGAGAAGATGAGTAATTTATTTTTAACATATTAATCATATATTTCATTTGCAAACAAAACTGAGCCCTGCCCTGAAGTTTGGAACATCTGCAATTTGTAATTGCACAAAGAAGCTTGGAGAAGGGAATCAGAACAGAAGCTTTTTGTGTGTACGTGCATGCATGCACGCACACCCACATGTGTGGGTGGGTGTGCTCGTGTGGGTGTAGGAGAAGGAGGGAGGGAGAGAAAAAAGGAGAAATATTTTCCCTGGTAATTTATTTTTGCAGCTCAGGAGCTGGCAATAGGTGATTTCCAGGCATGGATCTAACGTTGCAGACCTCATCATAGCTGATACCGCCAAAATGACACAGGTGCCTAAGGCTTCCCACTTGGAGAACTTCCGTATTTTTTCTGTGTGCCTCATGAGCATATGATACATTTCATTACATGTATGAAAAAGATGCTCTAAAGAATGAAATTAAGTTAGATTTAAAGTTCAATATTTACACACAAAAAAGTCTATGGGTTAGGAAGGTTATATAGCAAGCTACCTGATAGCATATTTAATAAATGAACCAGTATTTAATTATACAATAAATATCATCTAATTTCAGTAGCTGAGGTATTGCTGACGAAATTACTTTACTAAAAGTCAATTTTAAATCAGAAACGAATTATTGATCAACACATAATGCCTGAAATAAGTTCTGTCTCAATCTTGTTTGGTCTTTAGTTATAGCACATTCATCAATCCACCTTTTCTCTTTATTTGCTTGATATCTTTTGGTCTATTTGTTGCCCTTGCAGAGCACAACCAATACTTAGTACTAAGCCAAGGAGTCTTAAGGGAGGAGAGATGAGAGAGAGCTTTGCATGTGAATGCCAAGTGCAAATATTCTGTGCCTCTGTGAGCAATAGAGAGAAGTCAATGAAAATGGTCAGAGTTCTATCACAATAGCCATCTTAGCTTCTCATCCAAGTCACAGAATCAATGCTTCTCTGGTTATGGGTTCATCACTCAGCGAGAACACTTCCTTCCAGGTAGATTGTATACAAGGAACCTTCTTCTCATTTTGGCTTTGCATTTGAAATGTGGGGGGAGAAAAATCCTGACATTTACCAAGATTAAATATGGCTCACCAACTACAACAAAGCTGAATCCAACCTCCCGAACTAGGTAACACATTAATTACTCATCATTCCATAGGGACATGGGATACTTGGAGTGGCTAAACAGGCACTAAACGTGACACATCTATTTCGCAAGCTCTGAGAGTAGATGGCTGAACAGACAACATGTTATGGCTCATGTTATAGAAATCTTGCAAACTCACTGACATATTTAAAAGAAGATGGGAGGCAGTTCAACGTACATTAAGTAGGATGTCTGTGATTTTTGGGGCAGAGAGAGAAACATGAAAGAGTGAGAGCAATGGAAAGAGAATTCTGTATCCCATGAAAGGGATAAGAACGTTACAGGAGACACAGTGGCAAAAACATACAGAAGAGTTAAAGGGGAAGAAATTCTAAAATAGAGAAGAACCTTCTACTTTGAAGAAATAGCCAGGTTTCTGTGTTTTGTTGAATTGTTCCTTCAAATCTTTTGCAAGTCATGCATCACATGTATTCAGGCTATCAAAAATCAGACTGTGATAGTCCTGAGCAGAGTTACATATCTGCTAAAGAAAGCAAATTTTGCAGATTTAATTTCAGACCTAAGAATTTCAAGAGTGTCCCTCCAACCCAACTCTCTAAAAATCTCAGAATTTCAAGTCAACTTGGCCCTCTAGAAGACACATATATGCAGAACTACACGAGTGTGCAGCATCTAGAAGTTTGAAAACAGCCGGTCTCCAAAGGTCCACCTGCTGCTGCCCATTTACTTTGGCAGGGCTAATCCTTGGTTAAATATTGGCACAACTTCAGATAATTAATTACAGATATGTAGCTATTTATAGCTACGTATAGATTCCAGAGCTCCAAAGCAGCTGTCGTACTAAAGAACAGGTATAGGCAGAATCATCTTTGCTCTTTGTTAGCTTTGCTTTCTCCTCCTAAACCTTTCCCATGGTGAATATTTCCATCCTCCTGCTTCATCTTGGTTTCCACCTTCACCCTCCTTTCTCTTTTTTGTTTCATTAAGTTGCTCCCCTCCTTCCCTAACTCTCTGTTCTCATGTTTTTATTCATACTAACTTGTCCACTTTCTTCTTCTTCTGTCCTACTCCAGACTACAGCAAACAAAACAAAACACAGGGTGAACAAGATGAATGATTTCACCTGTAGTAAGCTTATTGCACATCTTATGCTATTTGGTACATGAAACCTTAGCGTAGGGCTAGGGCTGGACTTGAGAAATAGTAATTTTTATCTGGAAAAGAGAAAGTAGCTTTCTAGCACACATGGTTTCTGAGAAAACATTATCTGAGCGTACCCTGAAGGCTAAGAAACCAAAGGCAAATAAAAGCAACCTCAAATTGATTATTTTTAAGCCAGAAGGCAAATAAAAAGGAACTCCAAATTGATTATTTTTAAGCCACCCTCATCACGTATGATTTTGGAGCACTTAATGCTGGCAACAGTGCAGCACAGATCAAGCAGAGGATTTGCCAAAAATCAGTCTGAGCTTTCTCCATACATTTGCTTCCCCTTCTACTCTTACTTAAAATCTTAGTGCAGGATTTTTAAAATCTATTGAAACTGTTAAAATCTATTGCCTGCAAAACAGCAGTGTGCACCCTGAAAATTGGTGAAAAGAAGAAGTGGTGATTGAAATAAGGAAACGAGGTATTTTGTGACTGTTATGCTTCCTCCTATCTCCATTCCCAAGTGTGGATGGGCTCTGAGTCGTGCTCTGAAAACAGTGTGCTCTTCTGCCTCATTTCTACGGCTGGTCCCCCAGGCCACCTGTCCTCTTGTGATCACAGAGACCAAATCATGGTGAAAAAGAGTGGCAGTGTGACAACACTGTCAAGTGGTGAGCATTATTTGTCCTCAGGTTCCCAGGGACAAAAAGGGAACATGCTAAGCCACAGCATCATCTTCACCTTGGGTGTGAGGGGTATTGCTTTGCCTTGTTTTTAACAGCCACAATGATGTCTCAGTAAGAGCTCGGCTTACATAAAAACTTTTCCAAACTTGACCAGATCTTTGTGATGGGTGAAAAAATGTTTGACTCTCATCAACCCTTGTATTTCCTATTTTGTTTTGTTATGAGAGGGAGCAGAACCATCAAAAATTACAAACCTGTGGTGATGTTCCCAGTTCTCAGTTGTTTCCTGCTGTTCATGTAGACATGGTGTCTGGCATCCTGGTCATACTGGAAATACCCCACAACATGTGCTTCTCTGTGAAGCTGCTATGTTATTTTTCAATCAGTTCCAGGCATGAATTTATCTATTCCACTCTGAGCTGATCTAAAGCTCAGAAATCAGAAATTGTGGAGTCCATAAGGGAAGCAGCATACAAAGACGAAAACCAGCTATTTACAATTATAGCGACTGGGGTTTTTCCAAGAAATTCTTATTTTGTGTATTCCTCTGCCCATGGTGTTTCAGTTTCTGTGGTGGATAGTTTGATGGATCTGAATTGGAATGACGTGCAACACCGACAGGGCAGAAACAAATGCAGAAACCTTGGCAGCGCTGCTGTTGGCTGCCTGCTGGGGTCGAGCATATGGAGGCTAATCGGCGGTGGAGCTCAGGACACGGCGAGTTAGGGCTCAGTTGCTGAAAGCCAGCCATGGAAGGGGTTCAGCGATTCCTGTCCAAGCAGAACGGAGCATAAGGGTTTTGTGGGTGTATCAGAGGTGCGTGCCTGCTGTGATTGCGTGTATGGCGTGAGGAAGACGAATGTCTCTAATGCCGCAGCAATGCTAGGAGATCAGAGATTCAGGTTCACCTTTCCAGAAGTGCACCAAGTTCTTTCTGCATTTTAACACCACCCTGTTTCTCATCTACATGCAGGCACACCTGCCTCCTTCCTCAACATTCTTGCCATTTACAAGTTTTCGTGTTACTGAGTAAATGGGAATAAAACAGGCCCTAGACTTACCCTGCTTCTTTTCTGAGCTGCACAGGAAGATAAGGTGCTTAAAATCTGCAGTAATATCCAAGGCTGCACAGTGCATTTAGGAGCTGGCAGAAAGTGTCCTTTGAAGCAGCACCTTTTTGAGAGTCAAAGGGTCTCTCAGAGATAGAGCCAAGCTGTTAGAAAAATTCCTGACTGTAGCACTCATTTGTCCAGTACATAAATCTGCCTCCCTATTCTTCAAAATGCCAAAAGTTATCTAGCCAGACATCCAGCTTTTATAAGACAGCCTAACAAGCTGTCTGTCTCAATTAGTTGAACTCTGATGGTGCTCCAGATTTTCAGTCAGCAGACCACTTTGTAAGGAAAATATCTACTTGCAGACCCAGTTCCCTTCCAGTACTGGTAGCTTAACCTACGATGTTACAGTTCTTAAATGTTTTTTTCAATGAACCACAAGAAAAAGCTCTGCAGTCTGTCCACACACCACAGTTTCAGCTCCTCAGCCCCTTTTTTTCTTGGCCTTCTTCACTGTAGATGGTGGAGGCAATATTTGCTATGGTCTGGTTGTGCAGAACACATTGTAAAAAAAAAAAAGCTACATGCTTGGTTATGACTGAGAAATTCTGAGTACAAAAGTACTATTTAGGGTTTCTTCAGCCTGAGCTCACTCTGTTCTTGGATAATCCTGTAACAGACTGTTCTATATGACCACGAATGTAAATGGCCCCACAGAAGCTGGACTCTATTACCAGGTTAGGCTGTATTGCCAGGTTATATCTAATTTCTGTTTCCATTATAACTTCTAGTACAAAGCTGATATGGCTCAGTTAAACAGAAGCAGTCCTTATAAAAGCACAATTAGGACTTTTGATCAATAAAGACTAAAATAACTACTAGAATTACAGGCTTGATGCGATGCCTCTTTCTAAAAAATGACACACTTAAGAAAGTAACATGTTTACTAACTACCCAATTAACCTAATCTTTCAAGTTTTACCTTTGTCAGTCAGCATACATACTGAGAGATTCACTTTCTCTCCAGGAAGGCAAGGGGCAGAGATGTTTTCACCTTCCTGTGTTTCTACTGTTCACCACTAATGACTTCAGGAACATTCCCACCAGTGGTCCCAAAAACCCGTCTGCTCTGGTGATCCCTCGCCAGTGATGTAGGCATAAGTAAGGCAGCCACACAGGCAAAACTTTAAGGCACAAAATCCAACCAGAGACCTGAAAAACTGGAGTTTCATAATAAAATGTTCCCCATCATTTCCTGCACGGTTTCCTTTTTTTTTTTTTACATCAGCCATGCAAAGCTTATTCAAATATGTTCTATCCTCTGACTGAAAGCTGACAGCGATAAAATTCTCAGTCATGCAAAACACAAAGAAAAAAGGTAAATACACAGTAGGAATGCAGTGTTATTAGAGCACTTATGTGTTCAAGATCTACTACATTTCAGCAAGCAAGTTCAGCAAAACCACATAGATTAAATTTTGTCTGAGTTTAGTTTTTGGATTTTGAACAACCTTTAGCAACACAAAATGAATCCAAATAAGATGCTCCTTCTGTATAGTACATCATTAACTTAATTCTGTACAAATTTTTCAACTAAGGGCTTAAAGTATCAGACAACAACTTATCATCCTGTGTGAAGAAAATACCAAGAAGAAAAGCTGTTTTTAAACTAGTTGCATTGACTTCAACACATTCTAGAGCAGACCTTATTTTCACAAGTTAATATGCTATTTTTATGAGAGATAATCAGCAGGATTATGTGGAAAGATGTTGGCACTGTAACACACACAGTAAAACCATTCTCAAAACACTAGTCATTATTTTCAATTATGTTTTCTATTTGATTGCTAGAAGCCAATCTTGTTGATCCAGCAATATATGCTTGGCTTTGCAGCCACTGTTGCTGCTTAGTAATGTCTTGGGAAATCCTATGCCTTTGAAACTCCATGCAAATCATCTAAAAGGAGCCAACATTAACACTCAGGCTGAATTAGAAAACAGAAAAATACATGAAGAAAGTTGTTTAAGGACAAAGTTGTCTCCAGCTAAAATGAGCACTGATTCACAGTGACATTATGAAAACACTAAACTGTACATTAAAATTCCTAAACATCGCTGCTATTCACAACAGGCCAATGCAAACATTGGTTACTTCTCTGTCTGAGAGGGAACTTGTAAGTTAGGAAAATGATGTCAGTATAAAAGAATTCAAAACTAATTTTATCTGATTGGCAAGTGAGTTAAAGTACTGAGATACTAAATAAATATTTGACAGCACCATTCCATAGTATAATTTATTTCACATATGCACTAAATTAAAAGGAAAGCTTTCCTAAACTGCAAGCAATTTCCAGGCAAACCACTCAGCAGGATGACGGTGATCACTGCCATTGTGTCATGGTACAGCAGCTTCTTACCCTTGCAAAGGTCACCAGAGTTTTGAGCAAATAATCAAAACTACAAGGCAGAAAATGGTACAGTAGGCTCAGTTTTGTCACACTTGTGACAAGGAATTCAATTTTATACCACTGAGCATTTCTGCTTATGAGGATAAGGAAACAATGCTGAATGCCTGGCCTTGTATTTGTGTCAGTAGGGCTATAGCTATTGATAAGGAGTTCAGAGTTTTGCCTAGCAATGGGCATCACCAAAAGAATTTATTCCAGCATGATAGGGCTGTTGTTAAGACCCTATTTTAAAACTCTGATGCATCTCAATAAGGGAGTGCGTGGAAATGTGTTATTCATGCAATGACCAGTTCTCACGGGCACACAATGGCACAGGCAGAGACACAAGAGGTGTGCAAGAACTATCAGACGGGATTTACAAACAGAACTCAGAAATGCTTTCAGAGACTATACCAAGATACAGTGTGTGCCATTTCCTGCTGTGTGCCAAAATGGCAGTTGCAGAGGTGCTACACATTTAGGTCCTCACAGTTTTGGCAAGTTTGGTCTATTCAGTGGTTCTTTCCAAAGTAGATCTTCTATGAGAAGTTTGGTTATCTGACATACAAGCAAAGAAGAATCAGTCTCACATCATTACAAGGGTATAGCACTGCATTTGTAATTCTGTAATTATCAAGATAGATAATCAGCCTGGTTTAGACCTTGCTGAAACACTAGGGTGAAAGTTAGAACTGAAATTCCCTGAAATTTAGAGATTTTTATGCAGGATTTTTATTAAATCCCCCATAGAGACAATAAATAGCTGCAAAGTTCAGCTAGTTTATATCCCAGAGGACTTATCAAGGGCAAGGTTTATAATTAATTATGGGGAAATACAGGTAACACTTAAAAAATGCAAGCTTTAGCTATATGTAATATCATATGGTTTGTAATATTGTGGGCTTTTAAAATTGCTGTACACCTTACAACAATGTTTTGGATATTAAATGGAAACCAAAAAGTATTCAATACTAGTTTCACTTACAAAACAATCATCATAAAATCTGTGCTTTTTTGCCCTTTACAGAAAAAGGACAGTTGTAGACATCTATTGTCAAAAAACCAAAACAAGCGAAATGCAAATGAAAACCCAATTTATGTGGTGAGAATAAATTCAGAATGAAAATTCTCTCTTCTTTTTTTTTTTTTAATAGTACATTTTATGGTTTTTGCTTAATTTTCTCCCATAACTTAGAGAAGCCAGGAGTATCTACTGGTCATCCTACAAATCATGAAGCCTTAACTAACATGTCTTTAACACTCGTGAACTATTAAAAGGAAAGTGAATACAGACAGCTTTGAAGGTTCTACATTAATCTTCGCTCTCGATCTAACAATTTATGTCATATGTGAATATACACACTCTCCTCTTCTTGACGTACTTTCTGTCATGTACGCACAGCCCTTTTTCTAGAGAGTGCTGATACAGAAACATGCATTTGTTGTGAAGCTTCACTAATACAATGCCGGGTCTGTATGGCACTTTGGCATTGTTCTGGGTGAAAAGCATTACATGCACGTAAGCTGTGTCATTAAAAAAAACAATTTGGGAGATGAGAAAGCGTGCAAGCGAGAAAGAAATTGGTGGTTCTGAAAGAAAATAGTGGTGCCAGGAAGTCAACGTTTTATCTTCCTAGGCTTGCAGTGCAACATAATCACCAGTCTCAAGTAGCTGCTCACTTTGTTTATCATTGTGAATAAACCCTCTTTGTGTGCATGCATGTTCTGTTGCACTTTGGAATTGACTACAAATCATGTCTATGGAAACACCAGCAACAAACCATTTTCTAACAATGTACAGGAGGAGTCAGAAGGTTGACTCATAAGTCAGGTACCTACTACTAGCCTGATTTCCAAACTTCAGAGGTCTTGTTATGTTCTTTTGTAATTTCTCCTGTTTTAAAACTCCTTGCCTAAATGTCCATGCACAGCTGCCATACATGCAATCTTATGGGCAAGTACACCTGTCCCTAAACTGGACACAGACTGGATACAACTGTTTGGTTTGTAGAAGTTGAAAGAGTTATTTGAATGACAGGTTCAGGTAATTCAATGTATAATTTGTAGCAGATGTTTGGACTGTCTGTATTACTTTTAACTACAGGGAAAACAACAATTGTTAAATTTAATAGCATCTCTGAGAATATGAATGCATGGTATAAAGTTGTGGCATATCAAATGAGAGTTGTTTTAGTAACACTTTAATTAAGCAGCTACTGTGAATGCCAAATCATGTGTGCCAAAATTGGTGAAATTCAATGAAAATATATTGCAGATACATCTACCTCTGACCACACCTGGTGTGAGCTGAAGCATGGTATATTCTGGTATCTGACTCAGCTAAGTGGCACACAAGAGCTGACTTGTTCTTTGGTTACTATAAAATTGACAGAAAACACCTTGGTTTTGACAGGAAATAACTTCAATAAAGGATATAAAGTATTGTCACCACAATACCTTACTTTTTTCAATGTAATATTACTGAAAAATACATTTTTGGTAGGTGAAAAATTTTACCATGGGATCTAAAGTCAACTGCACTGCTTTTCTTTCTCTGATCTTTAAGTACATTGACTTCCAGCTTTTCCTTCATTGTTCACTCCTGTCACGACCCCAGTGCAGTGCTGGGTAGTCCATCAAACTGTACTAGTTTCTCTTCTGGCCTTTTTCTGAGTACAGGCTTCACTTCCCGCTGATCTACATGGTGCCTGGAGAATTGGTTCATTTTGAAATGAGGTTGGTTTACCACCCTGTGTTGTAAATGTCACTCTAAGCAGTGCAAACACATACGTTGGTTTGGCTTATCCATGTCTTTCAAATCCGCTGTGTTATGCTCCAGTAAATTTTACCACAGAACCTTTGCAACAGGCACATTCCACCCACCCAAAGCCTAATTCTCTACAAATATGCTCACGCAAATGCCTTGCTTCTCAGTATCATTCTCTAGTTCATTTCTGTAGCTTGGCCAGTCTTGCTGCCATGTGTCATTTTCATCTGGAAAAGGTAAAAAGACAAGCAAAGAAAAACAAATATGTCTACAAAATTAAAAAAAAGATAAGGCAACTGGAACTGATGTTTGTTTGTGATCTCAGATTTGCAACAAGGGTGTGAAATTAAGATTCTCAGACTTTTGCTCAGCTGAGGAAAATCAAATGGTGGGAGCAAAGGGATTGCTAAGAAAAGTTGCTAAGCCAGTCAGTGCCTGACTCCTGCCCCATTGAACAAGGAACCTGTCTGTCTCCATTCCCTACAAAGGAAACACAGACACTGTGTTTGTAGTACCAGCACATGCAATACATGTACTTCCGTGGCATCCATCTCACAAAGGCTGCAGCTTATCTGACAATTATCTGCAACCCTGGATTATCCTTACCTTTTCTGAGAAGAAACACCCTTTGATTCATCCATCTGCAGGACAGCTGGAACCTTCAGGCTCCAGGACCATGCCAACAAAAGAGGTAAGTAGAAGAGGTAAAGCCAGAACAAAGTAGCATCCCCTTGTCTGGGTCACAGCTCTCTTGTCCTGGGGGTCAGCAAGGCAAAGCATCAGCAGCAACAAAGAAGGCCAGCTGCATCCTGGGCTATATTAACAGCAACACATCCAGCAGTTTCAGAGAAGTTATTATCTCTCTCTGCTCAGCACTTATTAGACCAGATCTGGAATACTGTATAAAGTTTTCCATCCCCAGTACAAGACAAACTGGAGTAAGCTTGGTGGAAAGCCACCAAAATGGTTAGAGAGAGTTGGAGTGCTTGTCCTGTGGGAAAAGGCTGAGGGAGCACAGCTTGTTAAGCCTGGAGGAGAGAAGAATTTGGACCTAATAGAAGACTGCCAGTACCTGTTGGGAGGCTGTGGAGAAGACAGAGACAGGCTCTTCACACAGTGGTACAGGATGGAAGCACAAGAGACAACAGTTACAAGACAAAAAGCAGGCTTTTACGAGATATTAGGAAACCCTTTTTCTCTACTAGGATAATCAGGGAGTGGAACATGTTACCTAGAAAGACTGTGTTACCTCCGTCATTGGAGGTTTTAAAGACCAAACTGGCTAAAGTCCCAAGCCACCTGCTCTGATCTTAGAGCCAATCCTACTCTGAGCAACAAGTCAGACAGGATGACTGCCTGAGATCTCCTCCAAGCTGAATTACTCAGTGATTCTGTAATATTAAATCATTATGTGTGCTGTTCAGAAAAACAGCTGCTGGAAAAGGCAACTTTAGTTACCTCTTATGTGTTGATTTTACCCTGTCTGACATTCTGCACTCACAAGAACGCTGGGTTGCACTCCGAAAAATCTTAAGGCTAGTCCAAAACCATGCCTCTCTTCCCAATCAATAACCTCTATAGAGCTGACTCTTGGGAAATGTAGAGACTTCTGGTGTTTTCATGTGATTTTTTTTCTTCCAGCACCCTATCTCCCAAATCCACACCTCAACCCTGTTATGCTGCTGTAGTCAGTAAATGCCAGGAATACAGCAGGAGGACGACCATGGATAATTCCAGTGCAACCACATAAAATCAGAGGGAAAACATCAGGAACAAATAATGCTGCAGAATGTTATAAAATAAGTATTTTCAAGCCAAGTAATTTAATTGGTACATAAAAAGCTTTTTTCTACCTTCCTTGCATAAGATTAGCTTGTTTGCCACCACTTTAGGATTGATACTTTCCCAGAACAGAAGATTACACTACAAAAAGTCACACTATACATTATTGGTATTAATAGCTTAGCATCGAACTCACACTTTTAACAATGATAACTCTTTCTGCCTGAAATCTGCTATTGCTTCACCCTGCTGCCGCCACTCCATCTGTTTTTTATCCATCCTCACTCTCCTCCAAATTCTGACTCTTCTCCCCACAGTTTCAGAGATCCCAAGCCTGCTCATTTTCTGGCTGCTTCCTGCCTTCCTTGTTAGCCAGACAGTGACTGGCAGGAAGTGAAAACATGTAAGGTCAATCAATCTGCTGCAGAAAATACACACAACAGATGCAACAAATGCACAGGCTTCGTAGATCCTGTAGATGAACAACACAGGAGGTAAGGCACATTCCAGCAAGTGACCCTAAATAACACGTTAGTTGGCATAAGAAAGGAGACATTGCAGTTGAATTGACTATCTGTGAGAATGTGAGACCTGGCACACAACATCTGCACTGTCTGCAGATGTCACTTGTTTTCTCTAGAGGCAGGTGATGCTCAGGCTCTACAAAGAACAACTCAGGGAACATCTGTTTGCCTCCTCCCAGTAATGGGACAGCACACCTGTGTCAGATGGGACCAACAGCAATTATTCAAGGGATCAGGGCCTCTCCACACACAAGGTAAATGCTCTTCTACCACGTAGAACAGGATGTAAAATGTTCATGGAGTTCCAAGGAAATCCTAAACCATGCCAAACCTTGACCCACTGATGTCAGCGTCATTTTTCCAATGGACTTACTGAAACTGGGACCTTTCCCCTAGAGTAATTAAAGTAATTGTTCCATTCTGTATTTTTGAAATGTTTTCTCTATATGAGGTACACTGTGGGTGTTATTTGATGTAATTCTGGAAAATCTCTATTCCTGCAAAGCACTCATTCTCCAGAAAATTAAAACAGCATCATACTTTTCTATTTTCCAAATAAAGTACAATCAAAAGAAAAAAGTAAATGAAGTGCAGAGTGTGAAGTCCTCAACTAATTTCATCACTGCCAGTAGAATTAGAATGCAGATTAATTTAATTCTGTGACTGTTGAGGAAAGAAATGGATAAAGTTATAGATTTTTTGGTGTGCCAATATTTTTCTGGTAATGAAGGGACACAAAAATATATTCCGTATGAATCCCTATATTGTCTAAACATATTCAATATGAAGTAAGTGTGATTCACCCTTCATAAGTCATTATTCTCTTCATGAATGTGCTTATTACAACAGATAGCTGCAGTGTTGCCATTAGGATTTTGTCACCATTTCATGTGAATCAAACTGAAAGCTATTTTTATATCTTATGTATCCAATATTCAAGAGATATTTCCTACATAAAAATGTGGAAATTACGGAAATTCTTTAGAAATATGGTCTTGGCCTTGTTTCTGCATGTTCTTCTATGTTGTTGCACACTTTTTTGGATATGTTACAAAATGTCCAGTCAAGTGCTTAGTAATAGGTTTAGCAGTTGTTTCAACCTCCCTCAAAATCCTTGCTCTCATTTTCATGCCACATGAGGCAATTTAGGGATCCATCTGCAAACACTTGCTATCCAAAGCAGTGCTTGCTACCATTATTAGCCCTTCTGAAATCAAAGTAGCAAGTATTTTACCTAGTAATGGGAGTCTGGAGGACTGGAGATGAGGTTGCAAATGTTCATTTGATTTTGGGAAGACATTCAGGCAGGCCATGTTTCACACTACAAGTGTATACCATGTTCAGTAACGCCTTCCTTCTAGTTCTAACACTGCCTCTGCCCAGTTGCATGTCATTGAACAGGGGTCATACCGGGCCGTGCTTCAGTTTATCTTGATTTAGAATAGAAACAAAAACTGTTCCTGGGCATTTGGGAACAAAATGTTTCATTAGATAATTTGAGAACTAACAGTGCCAACAACAGAAGTACACTGAAGTTTTCAGTGGAAATGTACCCCTCTGAAAATCCATGAAAAGAAAAAATTTCAGAAAATCTTACCCTATTCATCATTTCTATATGGGCATCACATCTGTGACTCCCACTGTTTCTGTATCCAGTGGTCCCACCCAGGGGTCCATTAGTCTAAACACTAAACATTCTGACAGCATTAATATTTATGCTTCACTTTGTACATATAATTGTGCTTGTATCTTGAGGCATCTAATTTCAGGCTCCCTATACAGCCAATGGGGAGCACGTGGATTCTTTATTTTTCACAGGTCATTATAAAGACAATGTGTTCTTCTAGCCTAAGCAGCTAATTTAGATGCTTAAAACTCAGCTGTGTCCAAAACTGTGCATCGAAGCAACTGGATGCCAACAAAAGAAAAACCTCAGGCATGAAGTTCGAAGTGATAATTTGGGAAGGAATCATTACCAAAAAGAGGAATGGCTATATAAATTAGGTATCTATGGTGTCTCTTCATCTGTGTTCTGTACTGTGCTCCAACCTTTTATTGGTGAGCCAGACGAGAAGGACCTCTCTGCATTTAAGTCTAATCCAAAGAGTTCTGGATTTCACAATATTCACTTTTTCAAAGAATCAAGCACATTTTTCAAATTTAAGAAATCACAAATAAGAAATATATGATCATGGAAATGGCAGAGGCATGAAATATCTCTTCTGTTAAAGCAACAGACTGTTTTCAAAGTTTAGAGAAAATAGACATCCTGCCAAGGCATTTGACCACAAAAATTTTCATTCTTCTTAAATTTCTATTATTTATCTTTTCCTTTGCTTTTATCCAATACAACTCCATTCAGATTTCTACCTACTGAGACAAAACAGATGCAAGGATTTTTAGTTTAGATGAACAACAATTAACTACATTAAAAGGCTTTTATTTCACAGTTACAAACTAACATTATTGGAAAATTCCAAGATAGTATTTACAGCATAGAATGGGTTTATCAAACATAATTTTCAAACCGCGAAATTGTTGGAAGCTACGACACACATAACCTAAATTCAAATGTTAGGTCTGCTAAATTTTATGAGTAATTTGAGTGGAATAAGCTGAGATTTTTTTCTGGTACTTTTATGCAAACAAATACATGTGCATTCCCCCAGAACACAAAGCTCAAGAAAAAAATCTTTGCAAAGCATCTTTAAGAGTTCACATTTGTATCCTTTAGTGAGTAGCTTATAAATGTCTTTACATTAAAAAGAAAAAAAAGCCAAAAAGCACCAGAGCACAGTGTATAAACAAAGGATTTTATTGTACTTTGCAAAGGATGTCCTATTCCACCACTGCTTCTGCCACCCTCATGTGTTCACATGACTGCAACAAATGGGAGCTAATTCAAAGGAGTATTAAACAGTAAGTTTTATTGACATTTATTATGACACAGACAGAACATTAGGACATGCAATAAAATACCACTCGGCTTGTGACACATAAGTTTTATTTTTATTTGCAACCACACAAATCTTACTACAGTGACTTTTTATACTTCTAATTTTGCTTCATTTTTTTTTAACATAACTCCAAGCCAACTATGCTAGGCTACTGGGGAAACCACGCATGGTCAAACTGCTACCAAATGTCTGTATCCTGTGTCCTGTTGATAGACATACCAACAGCAGCTAAACATATGTACTGTGTCCTTCTCTGGAACACAAGTTAACTTTCCAAACTTTTATCAAACTAGTGCTCCCAAACAAATATTTTCTAAGGGCAAACATGATAGAAATTTCAACACCTCTTACTTAAACTGGAAATTAAAATAATAATACCTGAGCAGAGATCCTTCTGCATGGCAAATGAAAGCATGCTCTGAAATGCAATTTAAATATACCATGTTAGAAGAAGTACATAGTGAGAAAACTCTGGAGCTGGATATGAAGGAACCTCTATAGCAGCTCTCTGGTTTTGTGCTTACTGAACTGCACCAGTAGGTGAGGGTGACCAATCACACAGACACTTACAGGACTGATGCCGTGGCTTATCAAACTCTCTCACACAGATGATAATTGTCAAACTTTGCCAACTCATTATTATTGTTATTGAGTGACTGTGGTAAAGTTCAAAGACTTCATCTGGTTGAATCTTTGTTCTTTGTTTGCATAAAGTCATTTTCTGCTGCAAAGGTTCACTAACACGAAACTTAGTCTAAAAACACCACTTTAAATTTTTCTAAAATTATGAGAACACAAAGGAAGGACCAACCTTGGCCTATCAAAACTAGGAAAAACAGGTGTTATGGGAATGTCTTAAACACAAAGCTGTCACACATCATCTGTCTGTGCCTGAAAATACTGACTGGTTGACATTCAGAAGACTTCCTGTAAGTCCTGTAAGGAAGTGCAGGTCACTCATGACCTTGTCCAGCCACGTTCTGAACATCTCCAACATCGGAGACACCACTGTCTCTCTGATCTCTGTTCCAGTGCACAGCCACTCTCATTGATGCAAACCTTCTTATACCCAGATGGAATTTTCCTTTTTGCAACTTGTGACCATTATGTCTTAGTCTTTCACAGGACATCTTCAAGGAAGGTCTGGCTTCATCTTCTCTACAACCCCCATTTTAGGTAGTAGAAGCTTGCAATTAGATCCCACCTGGATGCCTTGTCTAGATTAAATGAACTCCTGGTCTCCCCTTGCTTGCCATAGTCTGCAGCCCTCAAACATTGTAGTGCTCTTACACTGGCTCCCCTCCATTTTGTCAACACCTCTCTGACGATGAGGACCCAGACTTGCTCATGGCACTTCAGATGCAGTCTCATGGGTGGTGAACAGACGGATATAATCACTTCTCTCAGCCTCCAAGCTACTCCCTTGCTAATGCAGTTTTTTGTTGCTGCCAGAGCTCACTTCTGACTCATGTTCGGCTCATTGTCCACCTGGACCCCCAGGTCTTTTTCTACAGAGCTGCCCCAGACTGTGCTTTTGCAGAGGGTTACCTCATCACAGATGCAGGACTTGGCATTTGCCTTTGCTGAGTTTCCTGAGATTCCCATCAGCCCATTTTTGCAGCTTGCAAAGGTCCCTCTGAATGGCTGCCCTGCCTGCCAGCAAGTTACACGCTTCTCACGATCCGTGAGCGAGGTGGCTGAGGATGCACTGTGCCACTTTGTCAGTGTTGGGAGGAATGGGTCAAATGCAGGAAACTGGCAAGGAGGACTGTAAATCGCTCAATTGACCTTGCAGCTGGGAATAACTCTTGATGAGCCTGTGTGAACAGCATCCCAGTGATCCTCTAACATGGATGGAGTTTAACAGTATCTGTGTCTCTGCTTGGGTACCTCTGCCCAGGTGTTGCATTGGGGATCCCCTAGTCAGCAAGGTAATGGAAATAAATTTACTCTTAAATTTAAAGCTCTTAAATAAATTACTTTCTAGCTGTGAGATTGTGGTTATCCCAGCTGCTGGCCTGTTTCAGCTCACAGGGGTTTTTTTGACTAAAATTTTCTTGAATTTTCAGGTGATACCACAATATAGACAAAAAGGAATCCAAAAAGTCAGTAGTGTGGTGCTATAACACCATTAGTTGGTCGAGACCCAAAGGGTTGGATTCCTGTCTCTCACATCCTAAACGAATACATAGGTGGAAAATGTACGGCTGTCTTTTCTTTCTTGTGGGATGAAACAAGGAGCTCTTTTTCATACAGTCTTTTTACACATAAAATATTGAGTCAAATCTATTTTGTAACAATTCACTCCTTCTGACATTTTTCAGTCAAATGAGAACTGATGTTAGGCAATGGAGAGTCTACTCACACATTTGCCTCCTGTCTTGCATCTCTTGCAAAAACACATCCAAATTTAGCTAATTATCCTGAATTCCTCATCATTGAAGATGGTTGATGTTTTGTAATGCTCCTTCTTTTTGCAAAATCAGATCTTTTTTTTCCTTCAGGTTGCTGCAACTTGAACTGATCCTAATTCCCTAGATTTCTTTCCTTTTACTGTAGTGATAGGGAAATTTGCCAGTATCCTTATAATACAGTCCAGAGATTTGCCATGTGAACTAAAAAAAAAAAAAAANAAAAAAAAAAAAAAAAAAAAAAAAAAAAGTATATATATGTATCATGGGGTAATATATTTTTTTTTAATGTGAACAAATAGAATTTAGAAACTGCTAGTCTGGGCCTTCTGCAGTTCAGCTGAACATGTCTAAATTGTTTATACATATTTCAGATTTCTGAGGCTTTCTTCCCTACTATACAAACCAGATCAGCTGTATCAACCAGGTCATTCTCCAAAAGCTGGAGAGTAGAAGACAGCAGATTCAGAGATGTGCCAACAAATGGTATGTGCATGTACCAACTATTTCCGTGCGGGTTCTGAGAAAGGACACTTTCGTAAGAAACTATTTTTTACTGTTAATCAAACCAGAATGTTTCATTCCTTAAAGGAATGAATGGAGCCCATACCAAATAGCAAACTCCTGTTACTCTGCAACGACCACTTATGATTCTTAGAAATCCGAAGGACTGAATCAACAGAAAACAATACCTGCTGGGGCAGTCTTTTCTTCATGATTTCTCCCATCTCCTCGTTTTTGCATGTGGTATTGTGACTGCTGAACAGATGTGACCCATAAGTGTGCTACTAACAATGTTGTATTTGGCTTTGACAGTGGTTTTACACAGAGAGTGTTTGCAGAAGCAAGCCGTGCTCTTACTGACAGCACGCATTGCCTGAAAGCTCTTGGCTGGCTGACAGACCCAGCTTTTGTGGATTTTTCCGTAGCAGTTTAGGATGTTTTTGTCCCCTGGTTATCTACAGTTGTGGTTGCAAGTTGCAGCCCTCGCGGTGGCCAAGGCGGCATCTCGGACTGAACTTGTTATTGCTCTCCCAACTACCTGAGGGGAGGTTGTACCCAGGTGGGAGCCGGCCTCTTCTGCCTGCTTGCAGTGAGAGGACCAGAGAAAATGGCCTGAAGCTGAGACAAGAGATAATTAGATTAGAAATTAGGAAAAAAATCCACTGTTAGGGTGGTCAGGCATTGCAATAGGCTGCCCAGGGAGATGATGGAGTCCCCATCCCTGGAGGTGTCTAAGAGGTGTTTGGATCTGGCGCTGGGTAATATAGTTTAGTGGTTTAGGGATGCCAGTGGTACTGCTGGGTTGATGGTTGGACTTGACGATCTTTAAGGTCTCTTCCAACCTTGACGATTCCCTGATTCTGTGTCTCCAGGAGGTCACCCTGCCCGATACAAATACAATGCCAGGCTGCAGACGGAAGGTGCAGGGTACAGCTACACCTGCGCTGGCAGCACGCAGCAGACCCCCGGGGGAGCCGGCAGCCGCCGCAGCCCCTCTCCCGGCAGCAGGGCCGGCTCCCGCTGGACGCCCGGCTCCCGCTGGATGCCTTCCCCCGGGAGGCGGTGCGGGGCGGGCCGGCCCCACGGCGCAGGGGCGGTGCCGGTCACGCGGGCGCGCGGCGGCCCCGCCCCGGCTCCGGCGGCAG